>SKCR01052636.1:0-75789 GCA_019454045.1 Zanthoxylum bungeanum
ACACCAAATCTCTTCTCGAATCAAGTCTCGCGGGGACTGGCATGGGAAAGAGAGGTGGTAAATTTTTCAAGAAGATGTGAGGCGTGAAATAGTCTCCTAATAAGATTAGATTTTGCACCTTTTTCCCACACGTCCATGGTCACTGTCAAATGGTCTCTTGTGCAAAATTATCTTGATCAGCTGTAATCATCCTCCACGTCCATTTGTAGCCGGTTAACTTATTTGTTGACGGAGGCAGATTGCTGTTTAGTCTCTTCCTTTCTGCAATCAGCATGGCGATGCCAGCTTCCTAGGAGCTGACAGTGTACTATAAATTTCCAGATCTGCTTTCTGGACGCACGTATACTTTTGTAATGATGTTTATATTTGCTAGTTCATTTCCAGATTGTAATTAGAACTTAGTAATAGACTAGGGGTTATAATCTCTGTCAAATGTAACTGTAGATCATATATCAGTAGTCTATTTATCATTCTGATCTCTTTCTTTTCCATCTTCTTTGGATCCCATTCCGTTCGGGATGAGATTTAAAACATATTTTTATGTCTTGATTTGAAAAACATGAAGGGACAAAAAAATCCCTAATTCAAGCGGGATGAGAGTTAATGAAATGTTGTATGGGATGAGATGATTTTTTATCCAAAAAATAACGAGACAAGATCTAAATGACTTTTTGTCCTAATTCTATTGACTTGGTCACGTCCCATTATCAACCATAGTGAATTAGTGATTTTTTTTTTTTTTTTTTTTACCTAAAGAAAGATGAGAAAGATATAAATTGATATGGACATAAATTATTAAAAAAAGACCTACATCTTATTGAGCTTAATCATGAATAATCTTGAGTTGTCTTAAATTTTGGAAGGTCCTAGATGAGTTCCTATAATAATGTCCTTATTAATAAAAGATTAAAAAAATATAAAAATTAAATTATATACTTAAAAAATGAAATTACTTTAAATTTAGATCCTAATTTTAGGGCCACCTATGAACTTAATAAGTTAAAAACAATAATTTTGAGTACATGATATAATATAATAAGGACAAAAAAATTTCATGTATTCGATACCACTGAGCAGTAAAATTATTTTGTTTGGTTTGGTATTTGGGAAGGTAAGATTAAGACAATATTTGGATGATGAGGAGATATAATAAAATGGAATATAATTTAAAAATTTTAAAAGTGATTTTTTTGGATTGACAGAAATAAATGAAAATGAATATAAAAAAAAAATACCGTGCTATTAAAAATGAGCCATCTGAATTAGAAATTGAGAATGAAACATAATTTTTAAAAATAATATTATATATAAAGATAAATTTGTTATTTAAAAAATAATATCAAAATATTTATTTTTATTAATTTTAGAATGTAAAAGAAACAATCATTTCTTTAAAATCTATATAATTAGATTGTATTACATTATTATTTTTTATTTATTCAATAAAATTTTAAAATATTACATTATAAATATTTTTTTTTAGAAATCCACCGCCAAACTATCCGACCCTACTATATTACATAATAAACAACTCATCATATAAACAAAACTATATTCTCTTTACCATTGAAACAAATGACAGTGAGAAGACAGAGGTGGCAACGAAAGAGTAACTGAGGCATACAATTTAGGGGTCTTTGACAGTACCAAATATCGAAATCGAAATCGAAATCTAAATCGAAATCGAAAACTGGAGCCACTGCCAGCAATAAAGCATAGACATTAGACAGTTTTTATAAATTTTGATTGTGGTTAAGGCGCACGCAGAGATAATGGAGGAAGAGAAAATGAAGAAGAACAAAGGAGTAGCGACAGCTGATTCGTTATCGTTAAATCCTAACAGTAACAGAAGCAGCAACAGTGCTAGTGATGGTGAAGATTCGGCAGATAATAAAAGCAGCGCCTCCTCTTTATCTCACATCAAGTTTAATTGCCGTAACACCGTCTCTAAATACGACTTCGTCAAGGTTTCAATTTTCAATTTTCAATTTATTATTATTATTATATATCTTGTGATGTATAATGATGGGTCGTGATTGATTGTTTTGATCATATTGTTGTTACAATAGGTGAAGGTGTGGCTTGGCGATAATGCTGATCACTACTATGTCTTCTCCAGGTTTTTACTCAGCAGAATGTTGACTGTTACTAAGGTCTCCACTTTGTTTCGTTTTGTTATGTTATTTTGAAATTATATTTATGGAAATTGATGAGAATTGGACAAGTGAAAATCGCAAGTATTAGGGTGTGCTTTGGAATTTTTATGAGAATTGCATTTGCTTGACAATTTCTTTCTCTTTAAGTATGTGATAGTAGAAAAGGCTATTGTGTTTTTCAACCGGGCGCTGTCCAATGCTTTGTTTACTGTATTGCCAGTTGATAAATCGTGGGCATGTTTGATAATTGGCTGTCGATTTTTCTGTTTTGTTCTACTTTGTGTTTACATTGTTAAAATTTTAATTTTATTGTAAATGACTCCTTAAAAGAGGCGATTTTGTTTATTTTTTTGGGTTTGGTTTTTCTAATGTGACTATTGATGATTTCAGATCCCAAATCATGTAGCTATCAAAATCGCTCTTGAACTTAAGAAGCTACTTATAGACAACAGCCTTCTAGATGTGTATGCCATCCTTCCCTTCTCTCTCCTCATAAAGAGGAAAGAAAAAAAGAAAGAGTTTTCTTGAATTCTTTATACAGTTTCTGAGTAATGGTCAGTGGCCTATCGTATTTTGCAGCTCTCAATCTGATTTGGAAGCTAATTTGTTTAAGGTATGTCATAAGTATGGTTTACGTATTTCTGCCTGATATGGGTTTATTGTACTTAATTATTATTATTTTTTTTTGCCTATTATAAATAATTATTTTTTGGAATAATGTTTGTTTGAATCCTTTTCACTATCGTATTGGTTAATAAGCTTTTTTTTTTTTGTTGATAAAGTATTTGTTAATAAGCTGGAAAATAGGTTATATATGTCACTTAGAAATTAGGTCCTGCGGCATTGTTCAATTTAGATGAAACTTTCTCATAGGACTCTATGTACAGCTTATGGAGCGAAGGGGTTATGGAGAAGAGTATATCAGTCGTTACAGGATGATGACCAGGTCAGTAAAATTTCAATCAGAGCAGCTCAGATTTTCTGGATTACTGGCTGATGCTTTCTCCTTTGAATTACTGGACAATATTCTTCTTAATTTTAATTTCGACACCCTGTCTTGTTGCTGTGTTGATATAGAAGCTATAAAGTGTTAGAAACTGAAAGGTTCTTCAATGTAGTAACATCATTTTCCTTGTCACTTTAATTAGATTTCACCATCAAAGGGTTCCATTGGTGATTCTTGTTTGTGGAACTGCCTGTGTTGGAAAATCAACTATAGCCACCCAACTCGCACAAAGGCTAAATTTGCCTAATGTGTTACAGGTTTATTCTTATTTATCTCAGCCCTCATGTACACTAACACTTTTTGAGACGTGTGTTTGCTTCTGACATGTGTTTTTATGTGTTGCAGACAGATATGGTGTACGAATTGCTACGCACATCAACAGAGTATGTCCTGCGCAAACCTATTTCCCTCGTGTGTCATGTTTTTCTTATTTTATTTCCACTATTATGATTACAGTTATTATTAAGGAAATACCTTGGTTCAATGGAGGAAGATGTTGGGTACTGTAAAAAGTAGTTTTCGTCCACAGTTAATAGGTTGACTGTTATATTGTCAATGATAAAAGATATCTGGTTAAGACCATTCTCTTGCTTCAAGAGATAGTATGTTTAGGCTCGAAATGTAATCTTTTTCTTGATCATATCTTTTTAGAGGGGAACTCAGTGTATTTTGTAATTTAAGCTTAGTTGTGCGCATTTAAATCTGCATCCTCTGTGCAGAATCTCCCTTATTGTTCATCTAAGTTTTGGAAAGTTAATAATTGATAATTATTATAGCTAGATCATTTATGGGTCACATCAGATTGCTAATTTGCTTAGTATGCCTGATTTAGTGCACCATTATCATCATCTCCTGTATGGGCGAGAAATTTCAGTTCCTCTGAGGAGTTTATCACTGAATTTGTTAGAGAGTGCAGAATTGTTCGGAAAGGTAATATCTCAATTTAGCAAAATTGTTTTCCTGAATTACCTTATGGGGAGCAGGATAGTTGTTACTATTTTGGAGCATGTCGTGGATATCCTTTCTTCTTAATAGCATCTGTTCTGAATGTATATTCATAGGTTTGGCTGGTGATTTGAAGAAAGCAATGAAAGACGGAAAGCCTATTATAATTGAGGTATTGTGAAAATTTAGCGCATTAACCTCCTGATTATTTCCATATTTTTTTTTCTTTACTGGGCACCACTGAACATTTCCCTCTCTCTCTCTGTTTTTTTTTTTTTTTGAAAACTCGTTGATAATAGTTTTTGTATGGTTGCCATTATATGTTTGCGATTAATGATCAGTTTCTTTGGTAAGATATTTATTGAATTCTTAATTTGCAATTAAATAGTTGGGAAATATCTCATTTCCACCTGAAGTTAGTCTAAAGTTCGAAAAATTCACAACACTTTTTAAATTATCTATTTTCCATCCGAAGTTTCAAAAGTGTATCAATTTCCACATTTTAAAGTGAAAAATTAATAATTTTTTGCTAGGTTTCGGGTGGAAAATGATGCATTTTTTGTGATTTTGTGGAAAATTATACACTTTTACAATATCAAGTGGAAAATTAATAATTTAAATTTTTTTTTTGATATTTTCGAACTTTCGCCTAACTTCAAGTGGAAATGAGATAATTTTCATAAATAGTTTTATGATGCTGCTTTACATTTATGGAAGTATAAAGCATGGGATTAAATCAATTAATGTCTGTTTAGCGTTTGTCACAACTGGGTAAAAATGACAAATCTAAGTCTTCATAATCAATTCATGAAGGAATGAAATGAGCTATGCGACTTTTTTTTTTTTTTATCTAAGGCTTACAAAAGCTATTGAGAAATTGTATATCCAGTAAAATTATGTGTGTGCTTCTTTTCAAATACTTTCTTCTGTTTTATTCTTGGTCCAATCAAAGAAGAAACATTTATTCGTTTATATTTTGCTGGAGATTTGGTTTATTCAAAGGTGAGATCTTTTTGTGGTATGATTTAGTTCGGTCCTGGTGATCTTCATATGCATTCTTATATATCGTAAATTATAAATAAGAGGATCTTTATCTGCATCCTGGTGATCTATCTCTATTTTATTTTATTTTTTTACACACTCTTCCCACCCCCAAATAAAATATATCCCCATAGATTTGAACCCTTAAGTCTTGACCTCGTGCAAATTGCTGTGCTATCCTTTGGGAATCAAAACTGTACTATCTTTATATGTATGCTATCCTGAGATCTATGTCTGCCTGCTTGGTCTTCAGCTTATAATATAAGCCTCATATATCGGTCTGTTGTTTCTCCTCTTATTTGTGATCATATGATGTAAACATTAGTATATGCATTCATATGTGCCTTAGCATATTGCATTTTAATGTTTGCCTCGTTATATTTTTTTAATGATAATGCCAGGGAATACATTTGGACCCCAGCATTTATCTTATGGATGAAGATAGTAAAGCACCAGCTATCCCAACAGAAAAGGCAAACTCTGAATCTGTGGCATCAGGTGATAATATTGTGACACAGGTGGAAAGTAACTCTATGGATGTTCGTGGAAGTTATGGTGAAAATAGCAACAACAGTCCAGAGCAGCCTAACACAGGAGGAACGATATCTAGTGAACAGGTCAATAAAGTCGCTGATTCTCTGGAGTCTATTGCCCTTGCAGGAACTGATTCTGAGAATAAAGGTTTACTTTTGATCTATAATTGCTGACATATTTAACATGTTCTTGCATCCATCAATTTTACTGAATAAGAAGTACTGCTATTTTACTATTTAACATTGGCTCATGCAGGTGAAACACTTAAAGATCCAGATGTGGATAGAAATACTTGTGTTAAGAAAGAAAAATCTGGTCCTGATCCAATAATTATACCTATCGTTCTGAAGATGGCTGATTTTGATCATAAGGTCTGCCCACTTTCTTTCCTTTTTAGTGGGTTGATGTGTGTATGTTTTGAAATTATGTGTTCGTGTGTGCTAGAGCTTAATACTATTGTTTAGGCCCTTACCTACTAAGCTATTAGGTCAAGCGGAAACTTAACTGTGTAAAATCTTGGGCCTTGGCTACTTCAGTTTTCCTCAACAACTGATATATTTGTCCAGGAAAAAAATAATCATTAAAAAATGCAAGATACTACCAAAATCCGAAAGGAATAGGAAGACAAAGTGGACCAAAAGCATGTACTGTTTCTTGTTTTATTTTTATTCTCCGAAAATTTGACTATACCTGGTCTTTTTCATATTCAGTGATAAAAACAAATGATTAATAACCAGTTTTATTAAAGGCGCAAGGCGCACCGAGGTGCAAAAGGTCCTGGAGCCTAGGCCGCGCCTCAAGGCGCAAGGCGCGCACTTGAGGAATGTGAGGCGAATATTTGTATATATAATTTTTCAATTAGAAAAAGTAACATGTATATTCTTCTAATCATTTTGTTTTGAGTATTTATTAATATTTTGACCAAATTATGACAAAATATTTATAAATTATTGCACTCAATTAAATTTTATATACATCACTATTTTCATAACTAAGTTGCTATAATAACTAAGGTATTAATATTTACTTATATTGTCTTATGTACAATTTTTTTATTGACTAGTATAATCTTTTGGTTAAAATTATGTCCCCAATAATTATAAATGTATGATCTATTATTAATTATTATGGAAAATATTTGTATTTTACAAAATATAAATTTTTCTTATAATTTTTAACGATCCCAACAAATTATCTAAGACTCATGTCAAAAGTAAATAAATTAAGTTAAATTATGAGATTTATTGTTATTATTCTTCTTCCTTTTAACTCTCTCTACTGGAAAAAAAAACCAAAAACAGTAAAAAAATGAGCTTTAATCAACAAAATCGGGTCAAAAATCAAGATTTTTGGCATCAGGCACGCGCCTCATCGACTAGGGCGCGCCTGATCTAGCGCGCGCCTGATACACATCGCCTCGCCTGGACACCCTCTAGGCGCAATGGCTGGCGCCTCTACCTAGGTGCGCTTGAGGCGCGCCTTTGATAACACTGTTAATAACTTTCCAAGAGTAAGACTATTTCATCTAATTTTCTGTCGATAAGCTAATGGAGGTGCTTGTGAAGAATTGCCATATAAAATATACGTTGATTTAAATTTTAGTTGAAGGAAAGCACCAATATTAGTGTTGCCAATATCTCTCTTCTCTAAATCTCAATTCTGTGTTTCTTATGAAAGATGCTTTTTCACTTTCTTTGTGCTTTTTTGATGTCAGGCAATTTCTCATTAACTGAAACCTGAACTGATTTAAGTGTTTTTATGTTCTCCAAATTGCGTATTGTTTTGTTGATTCATTATGAATATCTATGTTTGCAATATTATGTTCTAACTGGTGGCTCATATATTTTCTGGAAAGCGACAAAGAGTTTCTCCATTGTATATTTGAAAAGGAGCTAAATGATTATTAATACCTTCGAAAAGATAAAAACGAGGTGGAGAAGGGAGGTCAAGAGTGCAGAAGTGTCTATATGTTCATTCTTTTATTTATTTACTTATTTTGAAGAAGGCAATAGTCAATCATCATTTCTTTGAAGTTCAACTCTTTTATTTTTATCTTACAGTTTGATCAGAAATCCTAAATGCTTTAAAATTAATCCGTGAATGTTTTAACGCGAATCTGAACTATTTATATCATAAACGAGGGTAATTGAGGTACCACTTTATGAACTAATTTGTAAGATAATGTGTTGATGCTGCTGCACTGAAGCAGTTTCATTTGGGAGGATAACATTTATCTCTTACCTCATTGTATGTCTTCTTTCTCAATCTAACAATATTTTAAAAAATAATTTTTCTCGTCATGTTCAGGCATTACTAGAGGAGTGGCTCTTGACTCGTACATTTAGTGATAAATGTTTGGTCCAGGTAAAACTATTTGCTAATTTACTTTTTACTTTTTTTATTTTTACATGTGAATGTTCATTCCTTGTAACTAGTTGACTTATTATCATTGGTTGACATGTTTTAAGCGTTGAGAAAGTATAGCATAAATTAAGAAGTGGTTAAATCATTAAAGAAACGTATTGTTATATAGGTAATGACCAATGAGGCAAAAATAATATCTACACTTAAAATTCGGGTACGGTATACATTAATTTGAATGAACATAAATGGGACTAGATTACCATAAAAACTGTGCTCATTCATTTTGGAATTATATACACTCTTCAGGAAAGTTTGAACCTCTTTCAAGTTATTCCATAGTTCTTTATAAGATATTGGTAGCACTTAGTTGCATTTGGTGTTGATAAGAAAGTGAATCCTAGAAATTGGACTGGAAAAGGAAAAAAAAAATCATATTCTTGTGATTGATTCTCTCTTGAACACTTGCAGTTGAATCATGAATGTAAAAGTATTCGTCAACTCATGTTTCTCAGAAGTTTCAAAGTATGGAGACTAGTGTCTCTAGCTTAACTGTTGGTTGCTTTGCCAGTGTTGGAAAACATTTTTATTCTGTTTTCCCATAAAAAACAACATGGCTGTTATTTAGAAGTTGGGTATACTAATGCTTAACATGATATGATGAACTCCTGTACTGATGACCTGAATGAATGTTTTCGTTGGTGTTTTTTTATTCGGTATTGAATATGGGTGTTTACTTCCCTTCGGTATTTGTGTTTTCCTTATTTGTTAATTTAGCTAACTACTCAGAGTGGTTGTTTATGTTTCCCAAGCTCCTATGACAAGATATAACATTTTTACATCTTCCACAGAATAAGGATGAGCTAATAACCAAGTTGAAAACCATTCAGAACTATCTCTGCTCCTTCACGTCACAGGTATGCATGTGTTTAGAAGTTTCATTTGACAGTTCTCGACTTATTGTATATGATAACAATGCTAATATTTCAAGTTGTCTTTTAAAAGTTTGTTATATCTGTTTGCTACAAATCCTCCTACATTATTGATTTCTTTCATTATTGGTGTTGGGACGTATCAAAAACCGGGATGCTTTACTTCCAATTTTCCATCAGTTTTATTACATAGTATACGTATAATTATTGCCAGTGCAAAGATACCTTCCTAAATGTTTGTTGCTGGCATGGTTCTTCAAAAATTATGTGCTGTCATCCTTTTATTGTTTGTGCTTTCTCTAATTCTTATTGATTTTCTTGCAACAGGGTCTTACTGTTGTCAATGTATCAGCAACAACATTCCCACAAACCTTGGATTGGCTGCATGGATATCTTCTTCAGGTATACTTGTTTACAGTCAATGTCGCAGATGCTTCCTTGTAGGCTACTGCATGTGGCAATTTTCTCATGGCTATACTGCAAGAAAACTTATTGCAATGGAGCTGGCTTTGCTGTCAGATCTTGACAGGAGTCAGTTCTGTAAAAGTTCAATATGTCTGTCATTGCTTGTGAGATAACTGGTGATTAATTATTTCGATTGGTGGAGCCAGATTTTGTAATTTACTTTTTATTTTGAAACGAACTTCCTAGATTAAAAGATTCAATCATTTTGTATTTTTGGCACCTTCTAACCTTCGCCCTACTATCCAAGTATTGTAATGTCATCAGATGATTAGTTGATTTTCCTTCTTTCCTTGATCAGATTGCATTGATTTTCTAAATCCTCTCCCCCTTTTTGTTTTTGTTTTGTTTTTTTAAAATGCAGTGTATAGAACAAGGTATTTCTTCAGTGTCCAATGCAAATGATAAGAAGCCGGCAGAAAATTAGATGACAAATAGATGTTCGCTTGAGCAATGACAGGTATGAAGACAACTGCTAGTAATCTTGAAGTTCTGCGTACATGTAGAGGGTTTTGCACTATATTAAACAACTTTGCCATATTTCTTGTTCATGACATAGTATACATTTAGTTTTCCTTTTTTTCTTTTTGGTTGGTGGATGTGTGCTCACAGTTCTTAACTTGCCTATCTTTTCATAGTCGGTACCAAGCCCGAATAAAGGAGGAGAATTGTCGTAAAACTAATTGAATTCTTATGACGTGTATCTTAAACGTCAAATGATCATGTAACTAACTCCACTTAGTTGGAAAAACTTTTGTTTGGTTTGGTTTAGATGTGCGCACACATTTGTTTTCATTTCAATGCTGTGTAGTTTACACTATTTCCTTGTGATACTGAAATTTTCAGAGGTGGCTGGACGAATGATGAGAAATGGGTGCTGAAAGAAAAGCCGCTGAATTTTGCAGGATTGTATGTCACAAATCAGATGGAAAAAAGTTGACAGAGATTGTTGGAGGCTTTTGTATTTATGCAAACATGTTATTCTATCAATGGAAAACATTATCTCCAGACTTATATGCCGGCAATCCATCACAGCCTCCGTTCTGCCGCAGTTGATCGATCAAATTATGGATTGTTTTTTTTATCACATTGATGTTTATACTTCATATGAACAGGTACACTTCATCCATCTTTCTTGTTTATTATATCAGATGTATGCCAGAGCATTTTATGTAGAAGTTTGGGTGATAGAAAATTTTATTTAGTTCAAAACTTCGAAATAAGACCAGTTTGGCCATTGATGAAATGTTAATGGGAAGAGTGAAGCTATTGGAACCCCACTGAATATCAAAATCAATAATGATACAACTATAAACTATTGTACAAATATCATTGTATAAACTGAGTTAGTAACTTATGTGATATGAAGATATTGGTTGAAAAGTAAAAATAGTTTATGAAAATTTTACGTGCCATGCGATTTTCATCCAACCAAACTTTAATGTCTCATAAGTTGCCAATTTAGTTTGTACAAGAATATTTAAATAGTCCCCCAGTGAAGTGGATGGGTGATGTAGGGTTCAAGATCTTATCTTGAGATCCTGGGTTCGAATTCAGGGACTGTGTTTTTTTTAAAAGTTTGGAACAGTCGGTGGTTTTATTTGTTCCCGAAAGGGGTGGTTTAGCGGCGGGGTTTCCAACGATTTCAAAAAAAACAAAAACAAAAGAATATTTATATAATAATTTATAATTGTATGTTTAGTCATAATCCCATTTTGAGGACCATGCTAATTTCAACATTCTCATAGGCAAATGGACACACAATTGTAGATCTTGCTACATGGCTTTTCAGGGCCAATACTCAGATTTGATTAAATTTGGTTGTCCCAAAGATCTGCAAGTGTCTTGTATGGGCTTGTTGTTTGGTTACAAGATGCTCTGCTCTCATAATCTTCCTCTCTTCCAATTTGTCAATTTGAAGCAAATCCTTATCATCAAGTTTTAGATTGAAGGATGCCATGTTCTCCTTCTTCCTTTCTTCATTGAAGCTCTTCACTATCACACTTACTCCCTTTGTTAATCCCCATTTTAGAGCAACCTTCACAAAATTCATCATAATTTCATTTATACTATCTTATTAATTAATTCTTTACACGAATCAAATCAAATAAAGTATTTTCCTATTAAATGAGGCCGGCTGCATAAATTTTTTGATACTATTGTGTTCTATCTTGAAATTATTGTTTCTTTTTATAGCTTATGTTCAAGTCAATGAGGGGCAGCTAGCTATCTGTTTTAGAGGGACTTAAACAAGTTTCTAAAATATTTGGCTCCTACCAATAAAATAGATATATATATATATATATATAATTTTTTTTTTCCTTGTTGCAACTTATAATGGGTATTAATTTTTTTTAAAAAAAATTCTCAAATTTGCGGTCTAGTTGGCCGCCTGTATGGATTGTTTGCATGGTCACCCATGATGTCAACATAAGTATTTTTTTGACTTTTCTTGACATGCGATAATATCCATACATCTGTTGCACCAAAGAACTACTCCTCGAAATTTTGTTTGCCTCCACATCGGATGCAGTTCCACCTAATATCATAATTATAATAACTTATTAATTCCGAATTATGTGGACAGTCATAAATTTTCTTGAATTTCACAGCGACCTAAGTGAATTATTAAAATGAAATTCTATGGATAAAAGATTAAAATATGTTATATTATTATATATTAAAAATTAAAATTTTTCTGAATTTATAGGTCTTAATTTTGGTTTAAATTTGAGGATTTCTCAATTTCTTGCATTGACTACCAAATTCAATTAAATAAAAATATTTTCTTAGTTTTTTCAATAAACTTTGATATATTGTTTTGTTGTATTTATAAAATGAATCAAGAGACTCAGTAAGGGGACTTGTAATGTATATGTTACTCTTTTTATGTCCCCACGAGACATGTCTTTGTGGTATAGGATTCAGGATCCGACCTTCAGGTCTTGAGTTCGAAATAAGAGAGTACGTTCTTTTAAGGGTCTGGGATAGCTGATGATTTTACCTACTCCGCTTAAATCCGAAAGGGGTGGATTGACAGTGGGATTTCCAAAAAAAAATATTACTTTTTTTATTTGACTTTTTAATTTCTAACGATAACTTATTATATATAAATTATAGAGTCGGCTCTTTTATGAGGGTGTATTCAATTGAGATTTTAAAAGACTATTTATCGATAAATAAGTCCAGTAGATTTTAAAAGACATTTAAAGAATGTAATGACTTATAAGATTTATGACATTTTTTTAATAATTTTTTTTACTTATAAGATTTTAAAAGATTTATATCATAAGAATTTGTAAGATTTGAAAGGACTACATATATATATATATTTTTCTTTTTTTTTTAAATAGATATTATATGGAATGAAACCATAAATAAAAAAAAAGCTAATGAAAGTCAATTGGTTCAAGCTGTAGACATTTGCATCAACAATAACAACAAATAGAATCATATGAAATAGAACCATATGAAATAGTCATATCCAATGGTAGTAATTCGCCGTCGAGTTAATGGGCGTTCAATATGTTCACCACGCATCATAAACAAAAAAATGATTTAACACATGCATTATTGAATAAATTGCCATCATTGAACAATAAATGGCTTCATAAAATTCTTCATCATCCATATCTTCGTCATGAATTTCTTCTTCCTCTATGTCGTTACCTTCGTACATGTGCGATTGTGACATTATATATTGTAGACGCTGGTTTTCACCTGAGGTCCACAATCGAGATTTTGTATAGGGGCACTGGCGATCCTGCAAAACAAAGATGTAGAATGAGCGGGAGCACTGCCCACCGGTGTGGTGGGTGCCGGGGGCACTTCGACGCTCAAGTCAGTCTGTGGGGAGTGAGCTATAAGTAATGGAATAGCAAGGCTAGAGACTACCTTGATCCCCATGTGATGCCGTGAGGGCGGTAGGATGGTGATTATATGAATTCTGGAGAGAATGTCCACCCTCTCTTTCCTCATGGAGCCTTCTTTCTTATATACCTATCTGAGGGTGTGCACTTGATTACTCGTCTGTTGAGTTTTGGTAACGGTCGACTTTATGAGGGATATTCACTGCATTTGCCTGTTGTAGGCTGGAAACTGTCGAATTTATGTATGGTGTTTATGAACTTAGGAGTTACGTGGGCCGGCCTCTGGATAGTCCTCCGGTTATGGGTGTTGGTGGTCATTGGGCCTGGGCCGATATTATGTCTTTGGGGTTTGATTGGGAGGCTTCAGGGGTGCGTCCAGTATTAGGCCTGAAGTAAAATGACGAAACTACCCCTGGACCAAATTTGGTCCAAACAGTTTGTCCCCTACTCTCTAAGTCAAGAGTCATTGGCTTGGAGAGTACTTGACGCATGTGTTACCTGGGACGAGGCCATATTATGTAGCTGGGCGTTGATGCTGCCTACTAATTGAATCAAATGAACGTAAAGTTATGAACTTGACTCTACAGAAGCCATTAGGGAGGTACCCAGTCGACCGAACCAGATGACAGTCGGGATAAGTCTTACAACAGGTGTATTCTATGTCTACGACTTGACTCGACATGAGTCATGGGGGATGTCCCCGGTCGACTGGACTTGATGAGACCAGGAAGTCATCAGACATGTGTAATCCATGTCTACAACTTGACTCGACATGAGTCATGGGGGATGTCCCTGGTCAACTGGACTTGCTAAGGCCAGGAAGTTATAAGTCATTCGACATGTGTGAGCCATGTCTATATCTTGACTCGACACGAGTCTATGGGGGATTTCCCCGATCAACTGGACTTGCTGAGGCCAGGAAGATAATAGTTATACGACATGTGTGATCCATGTCT
Organism: Zanthoxylum bungeanum; assembly: GCA_019454045.1. Taxonomy (NCBI): domain Eukaryota; kingdom Viridiplantae; phylum Streptophyta; class Magnoliopsida; order Sapindales; family Rutaceae; genus Zanthoxylum; species Zanthoxylum bungeanum. Next base: position 14,263 of record SKCR01052636.1, read on the forward strand.
ACAACTTTGACTCGACATGAGTCAATGGGGGATGTCCCCAGTCGACTGGACTTGATGAGGCCAGGAAGACAATAGTCATACGACATGTGTGATCCATGTCTACAACTTTGACTCGACATGAGTCTATGGGGGATGTCCCCAGTCGACTGGACTTGATGAAGACAGGAAGATAATAGTCATACGACATGTGTCATCCATGTCTACAACTTTGACTCGACATGAGTCAATGGGGGATGTCCCCAGTCGACTGGACTTGATGAGGCCAGGAAGACAATAATCATACGACATGTGTGATCCATGTCTACAACTTTGACTCGACATGAGTCTATGGGGGATGACCCCAGTCGACTGGACTTGATGAAGCCAGGAAGATAATAGTCATACGACATGTGTGATCCATGTCTACAACTTTGACTCGACATGAGTCAATGGGGGATGTCCCCAGTCGACTGGACTTGATGAGGCCAGGAAGACAATAGTCATACGACATGTGTGATCCATGTCTACAACTTTGACTCGACATGAGTCTATGGGGGATGTCCCCAGTCGACTGGACTTGATGAAGCCAGGAAGATAATAGTCATACGACATGTGTCATCCATGTCTACAACTTTGACTCGACATGAGTCAATGGGGGATGTCCCCAGTCGACTGGACTTGATGAGGCCAGGAAGACAATAATCATACGACATGTGTGATCCATGTCTACAACTTTGACTCGACATGAGTCTATGGGGGATGTTTCATTGTTCTACAAATTTCCAGATCTGCTTAAGGTAAAAGAGTCTACACACTTCATATGTGATGAAGATCCACGGGGGGTCTTCATTCTTCATTCTACATGGCATGTGGAAGAGACCACATCGCCTGAGGACAATCAGACTACGGTTGAGTGAAATTGATGAAGGTCCACGTGAATCTTCACTCTACCTGTCCTGATGGAATTTTCAACTGATAATAATCCATCCTTATTTTATATTGAATACAATTTTTCTAAGTCGTATGGGAGAGAAGGCAATTTTTCCATGTACCATGGAATTGATGGCCATCCATCTTAATGCCCAGCCTTTATTTGCGCCACTCGACACACACATGGAGCTGTCTGAATTCTTGTGGATTTGTGTGGCATGGGTCTGATCTGTAGTGTGTGAGTCTTGATTGAGGATAGTAAAGTTGCTATTGGGGTCCTTAGACGCCTCAATTGCCAATTGAAGGAGGAGCTGTTAAATTATTCTCAAAATAACTATCAAAACATATCCAAGCTGTCTCTATCAACTTCTATAATATGGGAAAAAAGATGTGTGATGTATGCTAGAAGAGGTAGTGATGGAGCATGGATGCGACCATTAAATCCATGGAGACCAGAAGTTTGATTGGTCGAATTCTGCAACACAGGTACATGTTTCTCCCATCATCTGAACTAAAGTAAGTGTTCAAATGTTGCTGCAACATGCGCTCGTGGGCCAGGCCTCATAAAGCCAGCCCTCTCACTGTTGTCGGCTCAAGAGTTTAAGGAATAACTCCATCCGACAATGTATATATATATTTATATTTTTTATTATTATTATTTTTTTTTATTTTTTTTTTTTTGAGTCGAAAGGATTTCTCGCAGTTGTATGCAAAAATTCTTGGCCCAAATTTTGGATAGGCCCAAATGCTGGATTCTTTGTGTCGGACCCTTCACCAACCAATTGTTCAAGCTAGTTCTTAATAACCTTACTCGACACTAATCTGTCACTATAAGCCTTGCGTGTAGACTGGCGTGTGGTTGCCTTGCTATTGTCGAATGAAGGTTCAGCGCATGTCTACACATGAAGCAAGGTACCACGCATATTTCCAAGATATATTGTGCTTGTAAGGATGTGCTAATGGAGGCGTGTGTGTCGGCTCCAATAGACGATGTGGGATTTGAGTTTGTTTTCAGTCTCAATCTGCCCCTCTTGCACTAGGCGATGTGGGAGTTTGGCATTGCTTGTTTGGGTCTCAATTAAAGTTTGGGTGTCTTCGCTTGGTTTGTTGGGCTTTTCATTCTTGTTTTTGGGTCTTGTAATGGGCTGTCGTGCTTTGGTTTTGGCTTGTGGGCTGACCTGCTGTTCGTGGGCTGCTAAGGCTTTTGGGCTGTCTCATTTCTTTGTTTTGGGATGTTCCTTGTTGCTAATGGTTCATTGGACTTGTTTGGTAACTACGCAGGGTGTTTCTTTGTGGGAGCTATTTTTTTTATCCGACAAATTGACTGCTCAATTTATATATGTCGTTCGTGGATGAGGGGACCAAGCGGAACGTGCTAATGGGCTTATGTTGGGCCTGCCGATGCTTTTTGTAGCTAGTTTCTATTTGGTAATTACTCAGGGTTGTTTCTTTGTGGGAGCTATTTTTGATCCGACAAATCGGCTGCTCAATTCATGTATTGTCGGATGAAGTTATAAATAGGTGGTAAGGCTCATTAAATGGGGTGTCGAGTGGAGTCTTTAGCAAGTGACAAGCTACATAGAGTAATACCAATTGGGACAGGGCATTCCTAACAAGTTATATGCCAGACATTGTGAATGTCGACTGAGCCATCCATAACCATTACCTAGTTGTAAATTGTTGTGTCCACTAGGACACCCATAGCATACAATAAATTGTAATACCAACTATGACATCTATTACAAGTCTCTATGACTTTCTAATGTCGACTGGGACATCATCAAAAGGTGCAAGACATACCTGGAAATGTTAACCAAGATGTCCACGCCAAGTCTTCATTCGGGTACGTCGGCTGGGACACCGTCTTCATGCCAAGTACTTGTTCCTTAGAGAAGTCCATAAGAGGCAACCTTGTCACGTAGTACAGAGCTGAAGGTAATCCATGCATTCTTAGGAAGATGACCATCATTTCATATGAAGTTTGATGAAAATCAACCCATGGATCGTTATGTGTGAAAGGGTCGTATATAGGGATGTCTTTGCTTGTTAAGAATCGCTAGGGCCCCACGGTGGGCGCCAAATTGTAGACGCTGGTTTTCACCTGAGGTCCACAATCGAGATTTTGTATAGGGGCACTGGCGATCCTGCAAAACAAAGATGTAGAATGAGCGGGAGCACTGCCCACCGGTGTGTGTGGGTGCCGGGGGCACTCCGACGCTCAAGTCAGTCTGTGGGGAGTGAGCTATAAGTAATGGAATAGCAAGGCTAGAGACTACCTTGATCCCCATGTGATGCCGTGAGGGCGGTAGGATGGTGATTATATGAATTCTGGAGAGAATGTCCACCCTCTCTTTCCTCATGGAGCCTTCTTTCTTATATACCTATCTGAGGGTGTGCACTTGATTACTCGTCTGTTGAGTTTTGGTAACGGTCGACTTTATGAGGGATATTCACTGCATTTGCCCGTTGTAGGCTGGAAACTGTCGAATTTATGTATGGTGTTTATGAACTTAGGAGTTACGTGGGCCGGCCTCTGGATAGTCCTCCGGTTATGGGTGTTGGTGGTCATTGGGCCTGGGCCGATATTATGTCTTTGGGGTTTGATTGGGAGGCTTCAGGGGTGCGTCCAGTATTAGGCCTGAAGTAAAATGACGAAACTACCCCTGGACCAAATTTGGTCCAAACATATATATATATATATATATATATATATATATATATATATATATATTATATATATGAGGCTGCAAAACAATAAATTAAGAAAATTTATTGGATGTTAACAAACAATATATATTTCTTTCAAACGATGCATTTAGCTCAAAGGGTATAGGAACATATAATCAAGATTGATAAAGCAAACGAAATTTGATGATAAAATTCATCCTAACACAATCTATAGGAAGTGGAATATCAAAACTAAAAATACATTGATAAGTTAAATTTTTTTTTTGATAAATTGATACCAATAAATCATCATGTGCACATCAAATATTCATCAAAGTAAAAGCTAATATTCAAATTTCTTAAACAAAAAAATTATAATAACAATAGTTCAATCAAATTATAACTGAATTAATTCAATCAAAGTAAAACCTAAAGGGGAATGATAAAAAAAATAGTTCAACAAATCCTAACATGATTAAAATATATAGGTTTGGTATATATTCGTTCAAAATGGCTTTTAATTCATTTCAAAATGGCTTTCAGCCTGAGATTAAAAGCTTTTAATTCGTTCACATCATTAATTATTTTATTCTGAAATTGATATGTGAATACTACTTCTAAAGCCATTTTACAGATTGTGGTGGGTTAAGAGAGCAAGTACTTTACAAAAACAACAATTTTTTTAAGGTTGAAAAATCAAACTGGAAGTTTTTAATCTTTAAAATCGGATTCACAGTGAGAATTCTTTGAGATTCAATAAAGGACACAACAATAGCGAAAATGACACAACAATCAAATATTTCAGGAATAAACCTATATCATCAATATATCTATTTTTCATTCACAAATAAAATCGATCCACACATAATAAAAAATTGGAACACAAAAGTACCTTGTTCACGAAGAGTTCACAAGTCTGTTTTTCTTCTATTCTCTAGCCTCAAAAAAATCTCCTGTCAAAAGTCTGATGGGTTAGAGTGGGATTTTTCTTATAGGATTTGATATTTATACTTTTTACTAAAAAGTCTCACACAATCTCACATATAAAAAAAATCCTTCAAAATCAACAAGTTTTTCAATACCATAAGATTTTTTATTATTTGTTTAAAGTCCTGATTGAATACCACTGGATTTGGACACCCTATTTAAAAAGTCATAAAAGTCGTAATGGAATACCACAAAACTTTTTAGATTATTTAAAAGTTTTAATTGAATTCCACAAGACTTGTTAACTTAAAATAGTCTTTTAAAATCCCAATTCAATACATTTCCCTTAGTGTAATTGTTTCCCTATGACTTTCAAACAATTTTAAAATTCTTTAATTTTTTAATCTAAGATATTTTGGTGGTTGTGCTGCATTACAAGTAATTTTTTTTTTTTTTTTTTTTTGTATACCGAATTAACTTATTTCTGCAATATAAATTTTAAAAATAAATTTGAATATACACAGCAGATATGCCAGTTATGTTATAATAAAATTATATGACTATGGTGTTACGATTAGAAAAGTGTGGTGAATAAACGGTGGTTCATAAATGGTGTTATAAAATTTTAATTTATGCTAAAAAAATAATTTCAGTGTGCTTTTTTAATTATTTTGATAGTGGGAAAAAATTAAAATTTTTTAACTTCTACAAAACTCAATTTTTGAAAAAAAATCACGATTAGTAGTAATAACAATTTCTCATCATTAACTAAACACTTAAAATAAATCAGCCACACAAATCAACATAGTAATTTATTGACGAGTGGAAAACTCGTACGGGTAAAAAACCACAACGAGTATCTCGACTACCTGCGCAAATCCACTATAAATATAAAAACTTACAATGATGGTAAAAGACTTATGATGACAAATCCACCGACTCTAGTACCTCTAGACTGCTAGAACTCATCGAGCCCGTATCCCACGGTTTTCTTCAGAACCTCTGAAGTCCCTGAGTGAATCAACTCTGTAACTCTGAACGCCAGAACTCCGACTGCCAATCTTCCTCCTTGAGAACTCTGAAGCTTTAGGAAATTGGGTTTTGATTTGTGTTGATGGTTTAACAAAGATCTCAATCATCAGGGAAACAAAGACAAGAGATTCAAAAGAGTCTTCAAGGTGACGAACAAGAAGGTTGAAAAACTATGTAAGTTATTGGCTCAACGTATTATGTTTTCAACCTTAGAGAAAAGTGACTATATGTTCTTTATATAGTTAGGGTAAAAAGAGACGCTTCCCAATACCAAATTAGGTTAAAAAAGCATCTAAAATAACTCAGTTCTGCACGGGCGTTCGAACGCCACTCGAACGCGCCACGAACGTGTGCTCTCTGGAAAAATTAGTTCGAACGCACCACGAACGTTTGCTCTCTGGAATATTTCGTTCGAACCCAATAGCGAACGTACCGCTAATGCCATATGTTCGAACTTTTTAACGAACGCAACACTAACAAATTTGCTCCAACTTTGCCAAACACTGGTCCAATTGCTCCAAGACTTATTACAACCCAATTGAACTTGTTTTGTTAAGGACATTGCCAATAAAAATGGAACTAACAATCTCCCTCTTTGGCATTCCGTAATAAAACACAATATAATACAAAGACTACGGTAAAAGACCCAAAAAGGAAAGTAGCCAACTGCCAATCATCACAACAGTGACTTATTACAATAAAACTTAATCTAATACCTAACCAAGTAGTCTTGAAATCAATGCCACCACATCTACCAAATCTGCTTAGAAATATCCACAAACAACAACATATCATGAAAATCACATAGATTATAAAGAACAGATAAAACAACAATAAAACTCATGCATGTTAATATAAATAGTACATATCATACTCCCATTTAATCTTACTCCATTTAAAATGGAGATATCAAATGGATATACTACGACTCCTATATACTATTACTCACTCATATACTACTCTCCCCCTTTTTGTCACGAGATGACAAATGGTGAAGGTACCATGATAAACAACATATGCAAGAGGATATGAAAACATGACTTACTCGCCCTCACTAACAACTCTACTAAGTTAGCACAAAATCATACGAGAAGTAAACACTCATAAATATGCAAAGAAATATGTATGTAGAAACTTGAAGCATACACAGGTACACAATGAGGTAAAAATAAAAATCAACAAAATTGACTGAAACAACACTTCAAATAAGTACAATGATACTCAGTCAGTGTTCATCTGTTTATGACATGAGATAATATACAACACTTTAGATTTTGCTGAATACTACACACATGCATATGACATAAACACCAAAGAATAACAAGTACTTGCGTGAAAAATAAGTGCACTACAATCAAAACTTAAGACCTTATTTTATAAGCGGGACACAGTCAAATACATCTCATCTCTTAACAAACCAAGACCACAAAATATGTATTCATACCCAGCACCACTACGACCTGAAAATTAGCAATATTGGTTGCATGTTATGTTCTTCTCCTCCTAATTATCATGAGCTCATAAATAAAAACTCTTTCGATTAAAGGGTTTTTGCCATTTTCTTTTGAATTTTGGCCCATTGGCTCTTTTGCATTTGAGACTCATGTATTTTATTATTATTTTTTTGTTACTAGAAGATAACACAAGGTCATCTAGTCAAATGTCACACTATTTAGCGAGCAACATATGATAGAGATTAGATTACCGTTCTAAAAACTCATACATGCGACCAAGCCTGAAGATTTTTCTCCAAGCTCCAAGAGCTTTATAGAAAAAAAAAAATAGAAAAAAAAAAAATCCTCAATCTCTCTCTCCCCCACTCATTATAACTCACAATTTTTTTTCTCTCCTCTACTATCTTCTTCACATCAGATTAAAAGAGAAAAAAAACAGCCCCTTAACCCACCATTTTTCATTCTGCTAGCTCCCTAGAAGATATGGTGCTCCATGTGCACAAGAAAGGCAAGCAAGTCAAGCCCTATATTCCTCCAAGACCTCAACTTGATGCAAATTTAGGGATTCTTGGACTTTCGAATTATCAAGGTAAACACTACAAGAATTATGGCTTTTAGCGTCCAAATATTTAGCGTCGAAACATTATGCGACGCCAAAACTAACTTTTAGCGTCGAATATTAGTTTCGACGCTATATGTCATATTTTTAGCGACGGAATAAACTTCGACGCAGAATATTAATGTTTTGACGTCGAAACTATATTTCGACGCTACAAACAAGAACTTTAGCGTCGAAAAATATTCGACGCTGAATAATTATATTATTGCAATAATTTTTGGTGCCAGATATTACACTTTTAGCGTCGAAACACGTGGTCGACGCCAAAAATATAATTTTAGCGTCGAACATATATCGTCGCTAAAGGTGTATGAAGTTTCCACCGGCAAATCCTTGACTCTTTCGCGTCTAAATTAAATTCGACGCTAAAAACGGAAACAATTAGAGTCGAATGTGAATAATCGACGCCAAAAATAATACTTTTAGCGTCGAAATTATTTTCGACGCTAAAGAGTTATGAAGCTTCCACCGACAGGTCCTTGATTCTTTCGCGTCTAAATTTAATTCGACGCTATATTTTGATATTTAGCGTCGACAAAACAGTTTCGACGCTAAAAACGTATACAATTAGCGTCGATTTTGAATATTCGACGCCAAAAATAATACCTTTAGCGTCGAATATTTGTTCGACGCTAAAGAGTTATGAAGCTTCCACCGACAGATCCTTGATTCTTTCGCGTCTAAATTAAATCCGACGCTAATTTGTTATATTTAGCGTCGAAAAAACGGTTTCGACGCTACATGTTCCATTTTTAGCGTCGAAAAAACAGTTTTCGACGCTAATAACGTCAACAATTAGCGTCGAATTTAGTATTCGACGCTAAAGATAGATTAAAATACAGAAGGTCACCACCCCTTCTCCCCCTCTGTTTTTTCTCTCATTCTCTTCATAAAAATCCTCTGAAATCTTAGAATTTCTCCTCTACAGCCTCACATCTCTCCTAAAAATTTTCAATAAAATTGTAATCAATTTCCGAAAAGGTAAATCTTCTTTCATATTTCTTTATTATTTTCAATTTTTATGATTATATATGTTGTTTATATGCTGTTTATATGCTGTTTGTTAGTGATTTATGATTCATATATGTAGAGTAAGTATATAATTAACAAAATAGAATTTTTCTGTAAACTATTTAATTAATTTATCAACCAAATATATATATATATAGATATTTATATATATATATATATATATATATATATATATATATATATATATATATATATAATATATATATATATATATATATATATGCTTAAATTAAGTATTACTGAATTAGTAATGTTGATTACTGTAAAATGATATCTAATAATTATATTATTATATTTAGGTATTCTGCTGAAATGGATAGAAATTGGATGAGCTCTCTGGATAGATTGAGTGTTGAATATCGTAATGGAGTGTCTGAGTTTATGGAAGTCGCAAAGCAACACATTGATGCAGAAGGTCGTGTTCGTTGTCCATGTGCAAATTGTTTGAATAGGAAAAGGAAGCGGTTAGATGAAGTTCATAATCATTTATACATGCCAGGAATATCACCCACTACCGTACGTGGATTTATCACGGTGAGCAGTATCATTCTCAGTCACGGTTTTTTGATGTCGGCGAATGGAGCAGTAGTTACAATCAACCTGCAAACGATGATATCGCCGATATTTTGCATGACTTACAAGGTCCACAACTTGGTCATAGTGTTAGTGGCGACATGCCAGTGTTAAGTGGAAATGATCAAAACTTATTTAGTGAACTACTTGATGAGGCAAAAAAATTCCATTCGAAGGTGCTGGAATGTCGATCTTGAATTTCGTTGTGAAATTATTACACATTAAAGTGATCAACAGAATGACCAACAAAAGTATCGATATGATGTTAGAGTTACTGGCCCAAATGTTACCGGTTGGAAGCGAATTGCCTAAGTCGTACTACGAGGCAAAGAAAATGTTGCGTGATCTGGGAATGGGGTATGAATCCATTCATGCTTGTAAGTTTGATTGTGTATTATTTCGTGCCGAGTATGAATCACTTGAACATTGTCCGATATGTGGTGAAAGTCGGTACAAAGTCCGTGGTATGGGGAAGAAAGTGCCTCAAAAGATATTGCGATATTCCCTTTAACGCCCAGGCTGCAGAGATTGTTCATGTCACGACACACAGCGACTGATATGATGTGGCATCATGAAAAGAGGATCGGTGCGGAGGGCATACTTAGACATCCTGCGGACGGAACCGAATGGAAGGAATTTGATGACATGTACCCCCGTTTCGCTGAGGACCCCCGTAATGTCAGGTTAGGTCTTGCCTCTGATGGTTTTAACCCATTTGGGAATATGTACAACTCTTATAGCATCTGGCCCGTTATTGTCATTCCATATAACTTACCTCCATGGAAATGTATGAAGGATCCGTTCATGTTTATGTCATTGCTTATCCCTGGTCCACGTTCACCTGGTAAGATATAAATATTTACTTGAGACCATTGATCGAGGAGTTACAAACATTATGGAATGTGGGTGTGCATACCTATGATGCAGCTTCAGAGCAGTATTTTCAGATGCATGCCGCATTATTATGGACCATTAATGATTTTCCAGCCTATGGTTCATTATCTGGATGGAGCACTAAGGGATACATGGCATGTCCAGTTTGTGCGGATCATACACATTCGCAACGATTACGGAATAAAATCGGATACACGGGGCACAGGAGATTTCTTGAGTCGAGTCATCTTTGGCGGAGGAGTAAATTATTTAACGGGCAACATGAACCTCAGAGTAAGCCCAGTCGATTGTCTGCATTTGACATACTTTGCCAACATCAACAGCTCAAAGACAGCACACCAGGTAAACATCCTAATAATAGAGATAAAAATCGAAAACGGTTACCTGAAGAGTTGAATTGGACAGGAAAAAGTATTTTCTTTGAGTTAGAATATTGGGGGACTCTGAGTTTGCGACATAATTTGGATGTAATGCATATAGAGAAAAATATTTGTGAGAGTTTAGTGGGTACACTATTCAATATTCCGGGTAAGACAAAAGACACTGTAAATGCTAGATTGGACCTACAAGATCTTAGAATTCGCAGTGAATTGCATTTACAAGACTCCTCTCGAGGTTTTATTAAGCCTCCTGCTAGTTATGTGCTCAATCAATCGGAGAGAAAATCATTCTGTGATTGGCTGAAAATGGTTAAATTCCCTGATAATTATGCATCCAATATTGGGCGTTGGGTCAGAGATGATACAATAACGGGATTAAAGAGTCACGATTGTCATGTGCTGCTCGAGATTCTCCTTCCTGTTGGCATTCGACCTTATCTCCCCCCGAATGTATGCGACGCCGTACTTGATCTATGTGGCTTCTTTAAACAATTGTGTCAGAGGACATTAAGCACATCTGTTATTGACGACCTTGAGCGAGGAATCGTGATAATCCTATGCAAGCTGGAGCGAATTTTGCCACCCGCTTTCTTTGATGTCATGGTATATCTGGCTGTGCATTTACCGGATGAAGCTAGAAAGGGAGGTCCTGTCCATTACAGATGGATGTATCCCATTGAGAGGTACTATATATATATATATATACAGTTTTATATAAGAAAATCTGTAACCGTTTTTATTTGCATATAATTTAGTGTTAATGCAAACTTGTTGTCATATCTGCAGAGCTTTGGGAGATTACAAACATATGTCAAAAACAAGGCACGACCTGAAGGTTCAATAGCTGAAGCTGTTATAATAAATGAAGCAATAATATTTTGTTCGATGTACATGCAGAATATTGAAACTCATTTCAATCGTCGGCCACGAAACTATGATGGAGATGCAAGTAATAGCCAGAGATCACAGTGTTCCGTCAAAATTACAGACCATTTGGGGCAGTAGGTGTCAAATTACTAACCCGTCAGGAAGTTCAACGTGCGCATTGGTTTATATTGAGTAATTGTGATGAAGTGCAACCGTATTTAACGTAAGTTTTTCTGGTGCATCATTACTGAATTTTTTCCATACATTAACCGTGATAATTTATTGTAGGCAACATCTAACAATGCTACAAATTGCTGGTGACCATAATGTTGATGAAACCCACAAAAAAGAATTTCCTAAATGGTTTGAGACAACTGTAAGTTATAATATTTTATATTTATTTTGATCCTAACATTAGACATTTCAGTTTGTTATATTAACACATATATTTCATTGTCAGATTATTAATCAAGTGGAAAATGGTCAATTGGACTCGCAATCATCGTTGGTTTCTTTGGCTTATGGGCCTCAAATGCAGGCGTATGAGTACAGTGGATGTATTGTCAACGGAGTTAGATTTCATACCGAACAGCGAGATGTTAATCATGTGACTCAAATTCTGGAATTGTAGTCCAAGGAGAACACGGCTCAGATGTAATTGACTTCTACGGCGTATTGCAATCGGTCATTGAGTTCATATATCGACCCAGACGACATAATGTGCTATTCCAATGTAAGTGGTTTGACACTAATGCCAGAAAGAGGAGAATTCAAGTTAGTAATCATCTCACGTCAATTAATGTTCAACGTTGTTGGTACAAGAATGATCCATACATTTTTTGTACGCAAGCACGTTCAGTGATATATATACCTGATCCTAAGTTAGGAACTGGATGGATGGTGGTAGAAAAGTTACAACATAGGGCCATTTGGGACACGCAGGAGAAAGATAGAGTTGACATATCAGATGAAACACAAGAAGTCTCGGGCAATTTTGAAGTTCCTGAACAGATATTTGTTGGACCAACTGTCAACGTTCCTGAAAATATCACATTAACTCGAGCTAGTACAGACGTTGAGCTAATTCCTCATTCTGAAGTGAGTGTTGAAGTAGCAAGTGAAGAACAATTTGACACTGAAGATGACTTCGATTCCAGTCACGAATCCTCAAATACCGACGATAATAGTGATTAATTATGAAGTTACAGTATTTTGTAATGGATGAATAATTTATATGGATTAATGTATGGTTGTTGATTTTAATTACGCTTTAGATATGATTGAAATATTAACGTAATGATTAATAGTATAACTATGATATATTTGTTTTCAATTATTATTTTTAATGATACACATTTAGCGTCGAAATATAATTTTCGACGCTAAATTAACGACATTTAACGTCGAATAATTCGACGCCAAATGTAAGACATTTGGCGTCGAATTATTCGACGCTATATATCTTAAATTTCCCGGAAAAATAACCCTAAATTTTTAATAAACCGCCAATTTTTTAGCGTCTAAATTTTTGACGCTAAAATGAATTTATTTCGACGCTAAAGGTGATATTAGCGTCGAACGTTGTTATTCGACGCTAAATATGAAAAATTAAATTTCCCGGAAAAAAAACCTTAAATTTTAATTGACCGCCTAATTATTAGCGTCGAATTTTTCGACGCTAAAAGACTGTAAATTCGACGCTAAATGTCGTTCAAATCCCTAAAACCAGAGACCTCTTCTCTTCTGCTCAAACGACCCAAATTCGCCCAACCTTACATTTCTCATGCAATTCTCGGCTTATACACATTGCAAGCAACAAATTTAAGGTGAGTCTCACTTTTTGATTTTTATTTGATGCTTGATGAATGTTGATGATGATGATTGTTGATGATTATTGTTGATGATGATGATTGTTGATTATTGTTGATGATGATGATGCTTGTTTATGATGATGCTTGTTGATGATGCTTGTTGATGATGATTGTTGTGACGATTGAATGCATATGTGAAATGAATAAATGAATGAATGAATTTGAAAACGAAAGTGAGCATTCGATGTTATAAGCGCTTTTGTTAAGTTATTGACTTGTATGGATGTATGTATATGTTAAGAATTTTGGAATTTGATGACGCTAATGCGACGGGTTTTTGCAGATGGCACCGGCAATCGCAAACGGGCTACCGCGACTCATCTACATCAGCAAGGGCAACTGGCCCTGGTGATTTCTCTGCTAGCATAGGTGAGTCCAGTACAGTGAAGGGTCGAGGACGCACCCGTTGCCTGGGGTTGGCTAAGTACGTTAAGGCTCACGGTCGTATCCGGATAGAGATATCAGATGATGGACACACTCAAGTCGGACAACATAATTCAGCGTTTAATACAGCCATAGGAGCTACAGCTCGATATGAAGCTCCCCAAAACTACGTATCTTGGAGAAAGATACGTGGGAGACGACTGAACCAGCTATTCCCTTCGCTACTTGTAAGTTTTCGATATTGTTTGTTATTTAACATTTTTATTTTATACTTAGAGTTACTCGAATTTTCATGTAGGAATGGTTCGACTTCGATCTGACCCAAGTGAATGTCCAACAATATATTGACTACCACATGGGGAAAGTTATAAAATTATAGAACAAAAGTCTTGAAACCAATATTCGACGAACATGGACCTTCAAATGCTCCACAACACACCTGATTTTATAGAGAACAAGACTGGACATTTTTATGTGAGCTTTGGTCGAGCAAAAAACACGAGGTAATTTTGAAATAACGGAAATTTTTAATTGTCTTTGTTTTCGGTACTTACAGTGTTCGTGAATACAGGATAAATGTCACGCAAATGCGGAAAAATCGAAGTCACTTGCGTTTTAACCACCGTGGAGGTTCGAAGCCATTTATCCAACATCGTGCCGAACATTCTGAGGTAAATATATCCTAACGTAAAATTTACAGTTAATTGTTTTTACTATCTGGAATAATTTGAATTTATTTTAGTTTATAACAGAGTAGCACATGTGAGGTGCATCATTTCCAATTTTTATTTTTTCCGTGTGACGCATTACAATGACAAGAATAAATGGATAAATGAAGAAGCCGAACGCTGCTATGTAAGTTTCAGTTTTTAAAATAAAATAATTAATATTATATATGTTAAATTTTTTTCTCAAATTCTAATATTAACTTATTTTTTGAAACAGAACGAAATGATGGAACTCCAACATCAAACTCAGGAGACGGGACCGACCCCATACCAGATGAGCAGCTGTCGCAATTGGTTTTCAAGAATCAGACAGCTTACAACGTTGTCTTGGCACTCGTAAGAAGCCAACGTCATCTGCACGCAATAATGGTATTCGGACAATGTCTCTCTTCGAGACGAGTTAGTCACCACCAAAGACGAGCTGCGCAGACTAAGGAGAAGCTACAACAGGTCACGGTGGACCACGAAAGAAGATGATGGACCACGAGAAGAAGATGGAGCATTTGGAACAGCAACTGCTGGCTTTCCGTCAGATGTTCGAGGCATCAATGAGTCATGGTGCATCGGCTCGAGCGTCCCCCCATCACAGTAGCATTATTTTATATTTAGTTTTTTATAAACATTTTGAACAATAGATTTAATGTAATATTTCTTTTCTCTAAAACCAATTTAATATAATATTTCGTCATTAATTACTTTTTTTCAACAAATTAATATTTTAGACAAAAAATAAGTAATTACTAATTTTTAAAAAAATAAATATTTACTTTAGCGTCGAATATTTCGACGCTAATAGTATAAAAATGGCCGCTGTAAGCGTACATATATGTAGGGGTTTTTAGGGGAATATCCGGTAACGCAGCGGAAGCGGCGGAAGATCGTATCTTCCGATTTCAAAACTTTTTCTCGGATTAATTAAATAAACATATTTATTTAATTATCCAATAATCAAATTATGAAATAAAATTCAAATGAATCATATTCAAGTGAATTTACCGAAATGCCCTTACATTGGTATTTTGTCCATTTTAGTCTGAAATTGATCTAATCAATTTTGAATGATTCTAAATCATTTCTAAGATGAACTTAGCATGTTCAAAACATCAAAACACCAAGGCAATACAATCCCAATTTTTGACTCCTTTGGCCGAATGCACCATCAATGTGCCATTTTGTGCACTTTGTCATTTCATGCATCAAAACACATCAAGATGTAATCCAATGAACATGAAACTTTATATGCATCATATACACATCCAAATACACAACATATATGAAAACCCCCAAATTTGGAATTGGTCATGAACCCTAATTTTTCAATTTCTTCAAATTGGACAAATTAGACCAAATTGGTTAAATCAATTACTTTAATCATGTTTCTTCCATCCAATCAAAGTCTCAACACAATGAAACAACTCAAGATCAAATCTAGGTCATCTAAGAGTGGGTCAACAACTCTAGATTAGCAACATGGTTTCCAAAACCTTAAAAGAAAGCTTATAACTACAATAGTCACAACCTTCCTTCATACATGCTAACATGCTCAACACTTCCATCAAAACTTCCATCAACAAAACACAAGGAATAAAGAAAGAAATAACCTAAGAACATCATATGTTAAAGCCTAGATCCTAAGGAACATTTTCCTTTCTAATAGCAAGTTGGAAAAACTCACTAAAATCCAAGCTTTCTTTGATTTCTTCTTTCTTTCTCACAAGCTTCCTTTGCTTCCATTAATGGAGTTTTCTTTGAAATGTATTAGGTTATCAATGAAAGTGAAATGAAAACAATTTATACTTAGGACAAAGAATGCCCTTGGCCGAAATTGTTATACAAATATACCAAATTTCATTTCAATTTCATTTAACTTTACATTTAGTCAACTTGCATAAATATCTTAATAACACTTTATTGATATTTAATTAAGTCAACAAATGCAACTAAGAATAATATAACTCTTATATTTAAGTGTATGGCCGAAATTTATAAAGAAATAAAGGAAAAAGATATTTTTATTTTTCAAACAATTTTGAACAAATATCTTAAGAAGTCAAAATCAATTTGACAACCTTTTCCTTTAATGTAAAGTCAAACATTTACATTATAATCATTTCCTAACTTTATCATTTGGTGATATATTTATATTTTAATTATATTAATCATTTAACAATTAAATAATTAAATAATTAATTAAATACAAATATATCAAATATATGTATTATATTTACTTTAAATATCTCAAATACATATATTGATGATATATGTCAAATACCTTTATTTGACTATTTATTAATGTGTATTTAATAATATCATATATTAAATACAAATACACATTAATTAGGAAATAACGGTTCGGCCCGTTCGCATGTATTTTTCGTTTAACGATTAAACGATTTATAAATAATCATCATTATTCATAAATGTTGCTCTAGTGCTCTACGAGTATGTTTCATTATTGAGACTCTCTAGATTCAGGTATATCCGTCATGAAATCCAATTTCATGTCCATAATCTATCCACCCGTAGATTATGACGATCACGGATAAACTAGCTGAATCATACAGGTCGAGGTCATTGCATACGTATAATCCCTCCGTCACAGGTATCCAGATAATCCCAGAGATATAGATGTAAACGTCAAATCTCTATAGGTATTATCTCGTCGACGTATCTATTAGCAATCTCTAAATAACATTCGGAACTTACTTCCGAGTATACTGTGGCCACAGATTTAACAGACTGCTAATAATATATGGACTACCTATGCTCTGTACACAGAACTGACGGATCCTATCTTGACACACACAGGATATCCTGAGGATCGATCCACACCCAACGAACAGGCGGAGGTCTGATCTAAATAGATCGGTGACGTGACTGCCATCTAAGTGTGGAGGATGTCTCATACATCCACAGTGGTGTCTCAAGTCGAAGGACCACTATGCTACTCAACCCGAGAAGATTCTTATTGACGTTGGCGTACCATCCATTAAGAATCTTCGGTGAGCCGTTCAGTGTTTATCCACTATAAACACCTACACGTCTATACGAGTCTCCATAGACTCATGGTTCATTGGGATAAACCATCGGACCAAGTCTCGATATACGACATGTACTGGTCTCAACGGATTTGACTAACCGACCCGTGTTAGCAAATCTTGACCAGGAACTATGTTTGATAATATACATATAGCAGTGACACTTCCCAATGTCAATTACAAACTAACTTTGTAACTGTGTACTGCATTATATATTATCGGGCCTTTGTCTAATATATACATATCACTAAACCACATTTAGTTTCAATCTAATCGTAATCAGATCGAATACGTATATAAGAACAAGAGGTGCAACCACAAATAACTAATATTATGGAATAAGGGGATGTTCGTATTCATGAATCAGACATAAATACGGTCCGGATTGGCGCTCTGAGCACCAACCCCAACAATTTCTCCCACTTGCTCTAGTGCCAATCCACGGTATCATATACACGTCTCAATGTGCATCGTATGCACATGGTCCTCAAAAGCTCACCCAGTACTTAAGAGGTAGGCAACAAAAACAAGTCCGCTATGAGATATTGAGTTTGTCAAACAAACTCCATCGTTTCCCATAGTCAGCATCATTCATATTTTGTAGAATCTAGATTATACATTAATATGATTCTGATGCTACATCTGTATTGTGCTACAGCTACTGAGTTGTCCAAGTATTTAAGGATCAAATCCAAATACTATGAAGACAACCGCAAGCACAATAACAATTTAAAACTTCTATTTAAATGGTCACTATCAACTTCATAAGTCAATACTTCAAAAGTTGCATTTGATTCCACTAAATAGTAGAATCCTTCGTGACACTCCCACTGCATTATTTGTGACTCTTTATGACGTAGACTGTCTAACGTCATAATTAGTCTCAAAACTAATATGACCCTAATGGTTGCAGACTGTATTCTCCATGAATTAGAAACTCGTTCTTAATATCTCAAAGATCACAAAGAACGTGTTTCAAGATCCATCATATGGTCTATAAGATGTCAAAATAACTCGTAACAATTACGATTAAATCGACATCGATAATCGCAATAATAAAGTATTCACTATGTCATCATCAAATGATACATAATATTGTTTAGACATTCTAATCAATATCTCTTTCGAAAAAGGAATCATCCTTTACGAAAGATGAATACTATGTATAAGACATACAATAACTGTCGAACAGTTATACTAACTGTCATACAGATAGCCTTGTTATGTCCTTCATTAGATCATATCTAATGTACGACTAATAGGGGTATCTCACAAGTCTCCAAGTTTCATATCATATATAAAACTTTATATCAAATATAACAGAGACTACTCCCACTGCTTTCATGGAGTAAAGAAGACTTAGGTAAATCTTTTACCTTACAAACATCTCATTATTACTATAATAATGACAATGTCGTTAAGATATATATAACACTAGAAAGTAATCTATACGCTCCCACTAACCCTTTTTATCACATATGTATTCTATATACTTTGACAAGATCAGACAATCTGACGATATCAAAAATAGAGAACACATATTTCTGGAAGACTTATCTGAGTCTACAATAGGCTCTATAAGCTAGCACACTAAACTGCGATCTCAGCAGAACACAAACTCTAGGGCCATTTCAGAATGAACTCTTCAAATAAGGAAATCACAACTGATCTCTTATCTGAATAAGTCATCCAAAAACGCCACTTTGCATTCTTTAGCTAAAATATACAGTTTATTATCAACATTAACCAATATATCTTTAATTGTTCATTTAGTGTGACTAGAGATAAGTTTTCTCAGAATCTACAATAGATTGCTGAGTATAACATTTCTCACTGTCATACTGTAAAGGTCAAACCTTTAACAAGCTCACAATGCTTTCGCTGCGCAAACAATTAGCACATATCATGAACTAATTCATAATGAAAGCTTAATCAAGTTCAAAACTTGATCGTAGTAAGCTATGAACAATCTTAGATCTAAGGTTCAATGGTGAACTTCCAGAATCGATATCAAATATCGCTTCCATTACAAGTTATAGGATAATTTTTTTCTTCAATAAGAAAACAACGGAACCATTAAGTATCAAATACTCGTGAATGATTCTGTTATCCTATTGGATTTGTACGAAAGATGTATAAGGGTTGTTTCATCTTATTAATTACATAGTTCCAATTATAATTTATCATTCTCACATTTGACTTCAATAAGTCAAGTCTTTTCTACAATAATTAACATCAGATGTTACACACCAAACAATAAAACAATTTTATTACTTAGAATCGTAGGAAAGATATTCTATTAAATAGAATACAATATTCTATTAAACAGAATAAACGATAAACTTTTACTTATACCTCCGAGGTGTAAGTAATTTCCATTATATAACTATTATATAAAAGAAAGATTGAAATCTCAAACTTTTCAAGATTCAAATTTTCTACCTATACATATCATATATGCAACTGTAGAAAATAATGGAACATTAATTAAAGAGATGAATTAGTGTTACTGGAGTATAACCCCAAGAGTATTGAAACTAATTCGGTAACTTTCAATATCAGACGAATCAAATCATATAAGATTCGATTGCTCCCACTACTCAATTCCATCAAGATGGAATCGTGGAAAACAATATTGAATATGAATCATATTCACTAAATAACCTTAGAACTAATTGCTTTAAATTCATACGTTTGATCGTATCAAAGATCTTTGAACAGTTCAAAGACATGTTATGAATTTTGAGGATAGAATTCTCTAAAACCTTTAGATTGAATATATTTGAACAAGTCAAAAATGTTCAATCTACGTTTCATCAGAACGGATTGAAAGTACTTGATACTTTCAAGACTTTCAATATGTGTTCCTTCAGAAACACAAGACTAAGTTATGACAATTCATCAACTAAGTTACGAAGTATAGAAAACTACCTTAAGCAATTATTATTTATAAAACTACATACATCCAATGTATCAGTTAAATAAATCCGGTGGTCCAATGACAATCATTGGTTAAATGAAATCTTAATCACTTTCCTGAATACAATATTCATTAAATGGATAAGGATGTGTGGTGTGATCTAGTATCAAACCAATCCTTTACCATACAGAATAAGCATCCTATACTTAAGTGATTAAATTCATAAAGCACCGTTCTAAATTATTTACTTTACCGAATAATTTTTCTTAATGTTTATCTCTACGTCAATGACACTATTAGTTATTATAAAATATGTAACAATTGTTTATAAAGAACAAGTGACTATCCAATAGTCGCAAGTTCCGATATCAAATATCAAAACAATCGTTAACCAATATTTCAAATAACTAGACGGGAGATCTGGTATCCAATACCTATAGTTGTAGTATTGTGAAAATCGATATTTTCTATACACAAATATACGCATCTCCTTTCTTTAGCTTTACTATTTGCATTCAACTATTCACAACAATTGTAAATAACTGATTACCAAATTGTGTCAGACACATTACCTCTAAAGGTAATTAAAGCTTAGAAACGTCATTACTAGATAAACAAATACCTAATAGGGCTTTCTAAATGCCAGTCAAGAATCTCGAGACATGAACTAATTCAAGTCAATTCTTACTGCATAAGAAACTATTATCTCTAAAGTATTATATCCTAAAGGGATATCTATCTAGATTATCTATCATGACTTAGAAACTAAGTCACTAACCATATTTATTTTTGAAGAAAATCGGAACAATAGTTCCCGATGGTTTAGACCAATCTAATAATATCATATTCTAGTAGTATCTAGAACCTATTCTAGAATAACTGCAACCAAGAGTCTAGTCAGATAACATATCATAATATGTGTGCAGTAAATAAAAGTTTAATTCTATATAAACAATAGAATAAGGAAACAAACAAGCGGCAATTTCCATAATAACATACACTGCCTAAGTTTTGGAATATTTTAAACTTAGCAGTGCCTCCCACTATTTTTACGTAATGCCGTAATCCCCAACGGAAAAACGAGAATTCAATAATTAAATCGAATTCCATAATGGGAAGAGGACCCCATGAATATATTTCGACTCACAGCAGAGGCACGGTCTCGCCTACGTATATTCACAGGTAGACAACTAATTGTCAATCACTCACTAGTGACTCCAAGGTTCCGGTCCTGGCCGTTTCTCGTTGTCGCTGCGAAGGCAGGCCCACAAGGAGACGTACCAAGGTTAAACTTGTCAATGATAAACTCAAGTTACTTGCGTAACCCTGACAGCTAGGGCACGTTCAGGATTCCGCTTTCGCTTGAATTTATCTAGTATCTAATATACATTCGGCATAAATAAATTTCTATCAGCTACACCCTCACAGCAGAGGCACGGTCTCGGATGTAGTCAACGAAAAGATATTTATAAACCGTATTGACAAGACGGACCAAGAAACAAGTATTCCAAATACTAGTTACTTTAAAACCTTATTAAGCGGATATTCCATTAAGTGTCATACACCCTAAATCTAATCAAATTAGATTATAACATGCATGTATAAAGTCAAGAAAACATGATTAAACATTGAATAAATAAAGCTAATCATTTTATGGAGGCCTAAAATCAGACTCGCTCTGATACCATTTTGTAGGGGTTTTTAGGGGAATATCCGGTAACGCAGCGGAAGCGGCGGAAGATCGTATCTTCCGATTTCAAAACTTTTTCTCGGATTAATTAAATAAACATATTTATTTAATTATCCAATAATCAAATTATGAAATAAAATTCAAATGAATCATATTCAAGTGAATTTACCGAAATGCCCTTACATTGGTATTTTGTCCATTTTAGTCCGAAATTGATCTAATCAATTTTGAATGATTCTAAATCATTTCTAAGATGAACTTAGCATGTTCAAAACATCAAAACACCAAGCAATACAAAATCCCCATTTTTGACTCCTTTGGCCGAATGCACCATCAATGTGCCATTTTGTGCACTTTGTCATTTCATGCATCAAAACACATCAAGATGTAATCCAATGAACATGAAACTTTATATGCATCATATACACATCCAAATACACAACATATATGAAACCCCCAAATTTGGAATTGGTCATGAACCCTAATTTTTCAATTTCTTCAAATTGGACAAATTAGACCAAATTGGTTAAATCAATTACTTTAATCATGTTTCTTCCATCCAATCAAAGTCTCAACACAATGAAACAACTCAAGATCAAATCTAGGTCATCTAAGAGTGGGTCAACAACTCTAGATTAGCAACATGGTTTCCAAAACCTTAAAAGAAAGCTTATAACTACAATAGTCACAACCTTCCTTCATTATACATGCTCAACACTTCCATCAAAACTTCCATCAACAAAACACAAGGAATAAAGAAAGAAATAACCTAAGAACATCATATGTTAAAGCCTAGATCCTAAGGAACATTTTCCTTTCTAATAGCAAGTTGGAAAAACTCACTAAAAAATCCAAGCTTTCTTTGATTTCTTCTTTCTTTCTCACAAGCTTCCTTTGCTTCCATTAATGGAGTTTTCTTTGAAATGTATTAGGTTATCAATGAAAGTGAAATGAAAACAATTTATACTTGGACAAAGAATGCCTTGGCCGAAATTGTGTAAGCAAATATACCAATTTCATTTCATCAATTCATTTAACTTTACATTTAGTCAACTTGCATAAATATCTTAATAACACTTTATTAGATATTTAATTAAGTCAACAAATGCAACTAAGAATAATATAACTCTTATATTTAAGTGTATGGCCGAAATTTATAAAGAAATAAAGGAAAAAGATATTTTTTTTTTTCAAACAATTTTGAACAAATATCTTAAGAAGTCAAAATCAATTTGACAACCTTTTCCTTTAATGTAAAGTCAAACATTTACATTTATAATCATTTCCTAACTTTATCATTTGGTGATATATTTATATTTTAATTATATTAATCATTTAACAATTAAATAATTAAATAATTAATTAAATACAAATATATCAAATATATGTATTATATTTACTTTAAATATCTCAAATACATATATTGATGATATATGTCAAATACCTTTATTTGACTATTTATTAATGTGTATTTAATAATATCATATATTAAATACAAATACACATTAATTAGGAAATAACGGTTCGGCCCGTTCGCATGTATTTTTCGTTTAACGATTAAACGATTTATAAATAATCATCATTATTCATAAATGTTGCTCTAGTGCTCTACGAGTATGTTTCATTATTGAGACTCTCTAGATTCAGGTATATCCGTCATGAAATCCAATTTCATGTCCATAATCTATCCACCCGTAGATTATGACGATCACGGATAAACTAGCTGAATCATACAGGTCGAGGTCATTGCATACGTATAATCCCTCCGTCACAGGTATCCAGATAATCCCAGAGATATAGATGTAAACGTCAAATCTCTATAGGTATTATCTCGTCGACGTATCTATTAGCAATCTCTAAATAACATTCGGAACTTACTTCCGAAGTATACTGTGGCCACAGATTTAACAGACTGCTAATAATATATGGACTACCTATGCTCTGTACACAGAACTGACGGATCCTATCTTGACACACACAGGATATCCTGAGGATCGATCCACACCCAACGAACAGGCGGAGGTCTGATCTAAATAGATCGGTGACGTGACTGCCATCTAAGTGTGGAGGATGTCTCATACATCCACAGTGGTGTCTCAAGTCGAAGGACCACTATGCTACTCAACCCGAGAAGATTCTTATTGACGTTGGCGTACCATCCATTAAGAATCTTCGGTGAGCCGTTCAGTGTTTATCCACTATAAACACCTACACGTCTATACGAGTCTCCATAGACTCATGGTTCATTGGGATAAACCATCGGACCAAGTCTCGATATACGACATGTACTGGTCTCAACGGATTTGACTAACCGACCCGTGTTAGCAAATCTTGACCAGGAACTTTGTTTGATAATATACATATAGCAGTGACACTTCCCAATGTCAATTACAAACTAACTTTGTAACTGTGTACTGCATTATATATTATCGGGCCTTTGTCTAATATATACATATCACTAAACCACATTTAGTTTCAATCTAATCGTAATCAGATCGAATACGTATATAAGAACAAGAGGTGAAACCACAAATAACTAATATTATGGAATAAGGGGATGTTCGTATTCATGAATCAGACATAAATACGGTCCGGATTGGCGCTCTGAGCACCAACCCCAACATATTTTCTTTTAAATATATATTAGCGTCGACTAGTTTCGACGCTAAAGGTGACTTTTAGCGTCGACAAATATCGACGCTAGTATAAAAAAAACATGGTCGCTTAAGCTAGTTTTCGACGCTAAGGTGACTTTTAGCGTCGACAATATCGACGCTAATAGTAAAAAACATGGTCGCTATAAGCTTACATATAATACTTTTTTAATATACTTTAGCGTCGAAAGGTTTCGACGCTAAAAGTTTGAATTTTTGCGTCGATATATTTCGTCGCCAAATATAAAAATAGCGTCGAAAATTTTACTTTAGCGTCGAAAAAAATTGGACGCAGAATACTGTTTTTTAGCGTCGCATTTAATTATTTCGACGCTACAAGTGGTTTTCGTCGACATTTTTATCGTCCATTTTTTGCGTCTAATTTTTTCGACGCTAAATATCATTTGCGTCGAAATCGTCACTTATGGCGTCGAAACAATTCGACGCTAAATAGTCTAATTCTTGTAGTGAAATAACTCTAATTTCTTTCATTTTGAACTAATTAATTCGGGGATCATGCTTGCATTGGTAAATTTTCAACCTCATTTGATGATATGTGGGTTGTTATGGATTTTCTAAAACAGTTTGTAATTGGGGTTTCAAGGGTTGTGGGAAGGTTGTTTCCATAGCAATGATGTGGCTATTAGGATGAAGTGAAGAGAATTTTGGAGTAGATAGGAGAGGCTGATTTTCGATCAATGGAGGGTTCTTGGAAGAGTTTTTAGTTCAATAGGTGGATATTGAGTCTTGGTGGATGTTGTAGGAAATGTTATTGATGAAGATTTAGTGCATTAGAAACTGTAAATGGTGGCATATGATTAATGATGAGTTCGGCAATGTGAAGTAAGATAAGGGCTGTTTGGTTGTTTGATGAAGGCTTGATGCCCTTTAAGTGTATTAATTAGTAGTGCCAAGAAGGAAGGATAAATAAAGTTTGTATTAATATAATGTGTATCCATAACGCACACCTAGTGTTTGATAAAATGATGACCTTAATAAGATTAAGAAATTAATTAATTTTTATGTATGATAATATGTGTTTATTGAGCTGGATAAATCTTATCGTGATGCTCAAATTAAGTAAAATTAATAGAGGGGTGAAATTGGTATGTTGGGCAGTAAGTTTATGAAGTCATATTCTGGACAGGTTGTTTATAAACGTTGTAACTTGAGTGTTTGATGCCCAAATGATGACCATAAAATTTAATAGAGATATAAGAGAGTAACATATCTAAAATTCAGAATTTTTGGACTTATGATGAAGCCAAACCAAATTTTTGAAGTTGGGTGACCTGCTGCGAATACATCCAAATTTTTTTCCTGATCACCCCTGAATTTTGACTTAGAACTTGAGTTTCCAAAATCGAAACTGAGATCTGTAAAAACTGAGATAAACTAGACACATGAAAGTCCATTCTATTAAAATTTTAACCCTTGATTCTTATCCAATTAATTGTAGTTAATTTTCGAAATTAACCTTTGAGTGGAGGATTTTTAACATTTTGGCAAATTTTGAAAATTTCGCTACCGTACTTCCGTAATTTGAAATCTAGGTTCATAAAATTCTTAGATGACCTGAGTACCCTGACTTTTTAGTGAATTTTATATCTCATGCCTTGCATAACCTAATTCATGTTTAAGAATTACTTTTGCCATACCTAGTCTAATAAATTCGATTTATTATATGTTACTGACAGGAGCTCACGTCACTAGCGATTCCATAACGAGTTTCTTTATAATCATCAATCTCAGTGAGTGGATGCTTTATGTTTTCTTGACTTATAATTTAACATGTTTCAAGTTTTGAAGTTTTATTTATTTTGAGGTTTTAAATTGCTAAAGAATATGCATAATGATTAAATGTTTCCGTCTCAGCGCTTGTTCAAAGTTTTCATGATTTCCAAATTATCTACATGTTTCTGCTGAAATGCTTGATTGATGTTATGTTTCCGCTTTGACGCTTGTTGCATGTTTTATATTTTTATGACTCATCATATGTTTCCGCTGGGGTGCTTGTTCAGGATCTCATCCATCAGAAATGGATTGACCCGCTACCTTGTCGACAAGGGATCGTTCGTTCCTCGCTCAGTCTATGTGCGTGACTTGGACATTGAGTGCTTAATATGTTTTTGACGACACATGCATGAAAAATAGTTTATGGACATGTTTTAGAATTTTTTTATAGTTTGTTATTTTTAGTATCCACTCACCAGGTCGTTCAAACGATCTGACCCCCCCCAACTCCACAGTTTGTTTTGCATGTAGCTTTCTGTGGTGAGCCATTAGTCGAACAGGAGCCTGAGATCACGGAATTGAGTTACTGCAGTCACTAGAGTATGAGTCTATCATGCTAAGGTTGTTGTTCGCATTCAAATAGAATGCATGTATGTCGTGTGAGTCAAGTCTAAAGGTATATGATGTTATTTAAATGAAGAATATGTATTTATTTAAAGTCAGTAAGTTGTTCGTATAGCACAAATGGGTTCATGAATTAGTTTAATAAATGTATGTTATAATAACATGGTTTAGAAGTTTAGAAATGATCAGAGGCTTAAGGTGGTGGTGATGATCCATCATCTACCGGTACGTCTCCGCATTGGGGATGTTACACATTGTGAATTTCGTTGGCTTAATTTAACACATATATGTACCTATGTAATTTTCAAAAAAAAAAAAAAATTGATAATGTAATTTATGATGAGACATTATTTTCTACGTGAACGGTCATGACATCGTCCACACAAGTGGTCGGCTAGACTTTTAAATTAGTGACAAAATTAGAGATTGCCAAATTTAAAAAGTTAAAAATTATTGTAATAAAAAAAATCTAAAAATTACTCTTTTTATTGATATGGGAATACATATTTAAAAAATCAGTGCCGTCGTGACATAAGAACACAACAATTTCAGTTATTCAATAATGGTTATTCCAAGGATCATCGTTTTGAGGTCTGTGCACTGCCAGCTCCCTAGCTTTCATGTCTGTAGTACATTAAGAACAAGAATTTAATATGTATGTAATTTGATATCATCCGAAAACCCGTTTCATAAACTTAGAATCACATACACATAAATAAACACACAAATACATAAAAGAATAGGTTTTGATTTTGATGGGGGGTTTTGCTCTCACTTGTAATTTAAAAAAGGCAAAAATGCAAAAGTGACCCTCTAACTTTCATGTTTTTTCATTTAAGTCCGTTAACTTTCAGTTTTGTCAATTCAGTCCTCTAACTTTCAATTTTTGTCAATTCAAGGCTCCGTTATAAATTCATCACTGTTGCTGTTACAAATAACGGCAACAACAAAGTAAACGTATTTTGCCTGTTATTTAATTAATACCCTCAATTAGAAAATATAGGCAGACAGAAGAAGCTAAAGCAAAGTAAACGTACTCTGCTTGCATCTTCGAGCTATTTTTTGTCAAAAACACATATCTCAAGTTCAATATGACTTTTTTGTCAAAAAATTATAAAAATTATAACGAAGATATGTATGTATTTATTATAAGAGATTAAGATAATCAAATATTTTACCTACTATATTTAGACTCGAATTGAATGATTCGATTGTATTATTTCCAATCCTTCAAAAAAAAAAACACGAGATGATACATTTTACACTGCAGTTGATCAGTGGACCCTAGCGACGAGTGTGGAAAATAATTATGCGCAACTTATTTAGCAAAAACTTAATGGTTAGACATTACAATACAAACGATTGCACATAATCAAAAAATAGCTCAAAGATGCAAGCAGAGTACGATTACTTTGCTTTAGCTTCATCTGTCTGCCTATATTTTCTAATTGAGGATATTAATTAAATAACAGGCAAAATACGTTTACTTTACTGTTGCCGTTATTTGTAACGGCAACAGTGATGAATTTATAACGGAGTCTTGAATTGACAAAATTGAAAGTTAGATGACTGAATTGACAAAACTGAAAGTTAACGGACTTAAATGAAAAAACATGAAAGTTAGAGGGTCACTTTTGTATTTTTGCCTTTAAAAAAACTTGGGATGTAGATCTTGTTTTGATTTAGGGTGGGGTTTTTTTGACTTCAATTTTGAAATAAATCTTAAGCCTAATCATCTACCATTAGGTTTAGGGATATTCACGGGTCGGGTCGGTTTTTTTTTTTTAATTTTGTGAGATCCGATCGGGTCTGATGAAGCAGGTCAGGAAACCCGAACTCGAAATTTGAGAGGTGAATTCCGATCAGATCGGGTTGGGATGGGTCGTCAGGTCGACCAAAAAAATAAATTTTTTAATGAATTAATTATTTTAAATATAAATATTAGTTATTTTATGTCCTGAAAATATATTAAAGTTTCAAGATAACAAAAATAATAAATAAATAAAATAATAATAAATTTTTTTAAATATCAATGGTATAAAATTTGTGTCTTGTTTTGATTTAGGGTGGGGTTTTTTTGACTTCAATTTTGAAACAAATCTTAAGCCTATTTCATCTACCATTAGATTATATAAAATCAATAGTTTAAAATTTGTGTTAAAATCTTAAGTGAAAAAATTAAGTTGATATCGCCTAATCCTTTGAAGTTATATTGATCATTCTTTCAGTTTTGAATGACTTCATTCTTATTCTCTTTTACTTTTTTTCTTTAAAACTACTTAAATATCCCACAATATTTTTTTTTTTTTTCATTTTTATTTCGTAGAAACCTAATTTCAACTGAAAATTAATTAAGGGGAAAAGTTAAAATTCTGGAACTCAAATTTTGATTAAAAAATAAAATATTATGTGATAAACATTTTAAAACTTATTAATTTTTTTTTTAATTTTTAATATAATTTAATGAAAAAAATAAATGGGAAGAGGTTAGTAAAATTGTGCCTGGAAAACTTAGTATTTTAATATTTTGATAGGGCATAAATGATCATTTTTAACATTTCGAGAGGTTAAGCCTCTCCTAGGCCTACCTTGTGTCCGTCTCTAGATAAGAATCTAAACTATTTATTCCAATATTTGAGTCCCAATCATGTGTCAATTATAGATAATCATCACATCAAGCTGTTAGTTATTAATATTAATCATGGAGGTTCTTTTAAATAATATCATGGAGGTGTTAGTTATTAATTATTTCCGTTGTATTATAGATTTTCAGAAGATTTAGTTATTAATGAACACATGAAAAATGTTAATAACTGACGTAATGTGGTAGTTATCAATAATTGCCACATCCATTAGAATTCACTTGTTGGAATAAATAATTGAGATCCCTAACATTATTTTTCCAATAAAAAATTTGAAACATAAAGAGGAAATTAATAATTTTGGTAAACAACATCATAAACACATATTAGCTTTTGTTATAAATCTAAACAAAAACAAAAAGGACCAAATTAATTAAAGGCAATAATACTCACAAGTTGTGTGCTGCTTTTTAACTTCCAATATACATCTGGATGATACTGCTGAGGAAGCTAGCAGAAGCATAGCAACAACAAAGATCAATTGCCAAACAAATAAGCACTTCTTAGAAGCCATTATTTTTATTTTTTTAATACACTATCAAGATACATTGTCCATTTATAGAGTCCCATCTTGAAACTTCCTTTCATTTTTTTTTAGGTTGAAATTTCTGTTCTTACTTGTTCCACAAGGTGACAATTCAGACTTTTGTTGGATACTGCAATGAGAACTTTGGTAATTGAAATGTGATTTGTCAACAATTTTGAAGAGTAGTATATATGGTGGAAAGACTTTTTGGATATGCATGGAGAGGCTTCTGGTCAGATCTTTAATAAAGACAAGAGTTGATTCTTTCTTGGTAGGACTGAGTATGTGAATAAAGATTTTATGTCTGCTGTTTGGGTTTCAAGAAGAGTTCTATTCCGTTTAATTATCTTGGGACTTGGGGCGTCCATTTTTAAAGGTGCTCCTCGCGGGCAATATTTTCAGAGTCCAAATCTTCTGTCTCATCAATTGTGCTTCAATTGTGCTCCACTTTGTTCTTGTTAGAAATTCTCCAAATCTTCAAATATGCTTGTTTGGATGGAGGAGAGACATGTTCCTTAGATGGTACCCCATGGTTCCAATTGTGTGTAAAATGATCCTATGCTCCAAGGGGTGCATAGGAGGAGTATAACCCTTTTGAGGGTTGCACCCCAACCCTAAGGGAGACATCATTCCATGCTTATAAAATGAAGCTTTATGTTCCTTTTTAACACACAGAAAAGAAATCCGAATTTCATCCAAAAAATAGAGTCTCATATTGTCTTTCTTGAGTCTGAGAGAGTGCCACCATATTTCCAGTTCGAGATCTTGTTAAGTGTGCCCATTGAACAAGAGGAATCCGAGTTATCCTGGGAGAACATTAGCCACAAAGCGCGTAGAGCACCGAGACGAGGCTGATTAGTTCTTAAGGACAGAGAGTATTCTCGATACGGACCACTGCATTCGTCGTGTTCATCAGGTCGGGTTTTTAGGGTTCATGCATGTAAAGTAGATCTACAATTGTTTTCTGGATACGATTTATTTTTTAGTATGTTTGTTTTCTGTTTATGACACTATATGTACAACAGTTCTCTCATTTAATGAGAGATATTAGTTGTCTAAATTTGATTGATGGAGCACGAAGTAGAGTACAATTGATGTGACAGAAGATTTAGACTCATATTTTCAAAGCATCCTGCGGTCATTTAGAAGGTTGGCAAGGAAAGCTCCTCTCTATGACATGTAGAGTTGAATTGATCAAATTAGGGTTTCAGAGTGTTTTTTTTTTTTTTTTTTTTTTTTTTTTTTTTTTTTTTTTTAGTAGGGTTACGAACTTTATTTTTACTGGCGACTATCAGAGGAAGAAATTGCCCTTATCTCTCAGGATCAGTGTTGTCTGCCTAAAGATGAGGGAAGACTTGGTCTACACAGACTAGATTTATTGAATAAAGCTTGTTTGTTGATATTTTGCTGGGAGGTTCAGAATAACCAGTCTGTTTCCTCTTCTTATCTACGCTACAGGTATCCTTTCAATAAACTTAATAAATCTGTTATCAATTCTTCTATCTATGCGGGTTTTCGATCTGTTTTGCCTTTGTGTTTGGCAGGTTCCCGGTGGATTATTGGTGATTGCTCCAAGATTAATTTTTGGTTTGACCGATGGGGACTTTGATGGGCAGTTAATATATCTATATTGTCCGCCTCTTTATCTTAATATTTTGTGAGTAATATCGAGTTTTATGAGCGAATCGATGTGTTTCAAGTGCGTTTTGCTGGTCAAAATAATTTCACGACTCAACAAATTCAACTAGGGATGAGAACGATAAAATAAGGAACGAATGGGGGTTTATTTCAGAGTTCGAATGCGCGTCCTGATGCGCGTCCTTTATAGGAATCTGAGTCCCCTTATGACTAGGATACCTAAATCTATAAATAGAGGGACCCCAAGGCTATGAATAAGAAAAAAAAGATCTCACTCACAAACTTGAGTCTCTGAGCCATTGACCTCACTCCGCTCAGACACGCTCTCCTCTCAGCCCTTACAGCGGACAAATCAAGACACGAGGTATCAATCTTGCCTTGTTCTCTTTCAAAATATCGTCACCACCACTGATTTGAGCGATTGTTTCACGGAACCAACTTTCTGATTTTCCAAGTTTTGTACTTGAGATTGTTTCAAGCGGCAGACAATCTTTCCGAATTCTGATTGAATTGAAATTTTACAGAGTCGTTAGTCCATATGTCTAGTATCTCCATAAATAAATTCAGCCCAAAATAATTATTTTACCCACATAAAATAGTAACCTTACCGAACAGCTCTAATAAGATCCCAAATACATATTTTAATTTGTTTTCATCAAAACAACATAATCTCAAAACTACTAATACCACTGTAAGGTTTTGGGGTTAGCGTGTAAGCATCTATGTGATTAGAATTTAAAATATTCTTCCAAAACCACTTTAGAGATCGTGGTTATGTCATTGTTGATGTAAATAAATATAATAATAAAATTAATCTCTATTAATTTTAAACATGCAAGCAAATAATTTCATTTATCAACATAAATAATATTTAATAACAATAAAATATACATGGATGTTTTATTCTTTTCTTGAGCCTTCTTAAATATCCTTCTTGATTTTTTCCCTTATAGTAGTGCATTAAGTATTGCACCTCTAGTTGGCACACACATTCTTCTCTATGAACAAATTGCTCCCACTTGAGAACAAAGAAACTCATTTTCTTTTCTACGATGTTGAAGTCTTATATTTAATACCCAAAAACAAACTTTTTTGGAATTAATCTTGTACCTAATTTGGAACAACACAAAGAGGGAGAGAGAGGGCAAGATTTCGGCCCAGGAGGAATTACCCCTCCTTGGCCGAATTCTACATAAATTTATTGTGTAGGATTTGCTTTGTTTATCATAATACAACAAGGGCAATCCAAGATCTCTCCAAATGAAATTAGGTATCTTAAAGATTCTTTCAAAAATAAATTAGGATACTTAATTAATATAAGCTTCCATATTTAATCATAATTATGACTCTAATTAATTAGGGTGTTAGCCCACTAAATTAAAGCCCAAAAGATTAAATATTATTTTGGCCAAATAATTAATTAGCTATTAATTAATTTTGCTTAATTTTCATTTAAAATTAATTAAAATTACATCTAATTAAATTTAATTTATTTAATATAAACATCAAATATTTATTTAAATAATAAATCTAATTTTATATTTCGAATTTATTAATCAAATTAATATTTCTGAAATATCTCGATTATCCTAATCCAATTAGGAAATCTTATTTTGTCAAAATAATCATTTATTAACTTTTAATAGACATCCTTAAATTTATAACATAGATGATAACTATATTTGTGTGACCATCATAGGTTTATTATCGAGTACCAGTGGGATAATATTAAATCTTTAATATTTCATCTTCATGATATCCTACAGATCATAGGTTATCGCCTAACAGCAAGTCATTACCCCTAGTCGATAAATGAAATAGGAAAATATATGAACATGTTAGAATATATTTCGAGCATGACATCTCATTTTCTTCGAATATTTATGTTTCTTATCGAGTCTGAGATCATGGTAAGGTCAAATCATTTCTACTCGACACATCTTTAAACTCGATTTGGTAGATTTGATATCTCTAACATATCGACTGCTTTGGCCAAATACTTGAATCCACAACTTTGAGTTTCCTTGAAACATCTCTAATTTTTATTGTCAAAGTTATCGGATCCCTTCTTGAAGGATACGTGACTTCGTACGTTAATCGCTCAAGGCCATCTAGTATTTATTCAAATGACGTGGATAGTAGAATGAGGATATACTAGTGAACCAAGAGTACTATCGCACAAATCAATATGTGATCTCATTTCAGATAATATAACGACACTAATGTATTATTACGAAGATCAATGACCTTAAATAATATTATCATGTGATCTTACGCTTCTGCGGTCGTGATCGATATTTCATTCTACTAATGAAGATACTTATTGTTTGTATACTTATCATATAAGACTCATAATTCATTCTATTAATATCAAATGTTAATTTATGCGCACACAACAATATTAGTCGAGTGATATATTATTGTCTTATATATTAATCACATTTTATCAGAAACTTAATTTAAGACATATATAAATATTGTTGACTCTCATAATCACAAATATCTTTTGAATTAACGATATTTATTTGTTATAATGTTATAAGTTTTTAATTGGACGCATCAATTGTCAAACAATTTTGTTATTTAACTTTTTTTTTGTTTATTAAATCATCATCATCTGCTTAGAGAACATGGGACGGAGCCGAACAGCCTCTAGGAGCAGAAATAGATTTGGGCTTCTCAAAATTCTGAAGCTCTAAAATACCCTTTGATAAAGCAACTATTGGAAAATGCTTATGAGTAAGCATTTTGATGCATAATTTTAAGCATGATCCACTTCGTGTTAGTGGTTGTTATTGAATGATTCGGATACTCCTATGTGAGTAGTTCGAAATGGTATATTCATATGTTTAAAATGGTGCTTGGGTGAATGAGAAATTATTGCTCAAAGTTCACCCAATGGTGTTGGAAAATAAGGAGAATTGAGCTTGTCCCATATGGGAAAGCTATAGAGGGAAAATTATGCTTATATATGATTGCTCATATGTAGATGTGTAAGAGTTATAAGGATAGAGGCTATCTCTACGTGCGCGGGGGGGGGGGGGGGGGGTGCAAATCAAATCCGAATCAAGCTTGGCTCGTGTGCACCCGAGTGTCCTGCGTACACGAATGCCGGACCAAAATGTGCGGGCCCGGCCCAGCCAATTTTTGGATGTCTCTTTATTTTTTCCAAACCTTTTGAATTTCCATAACAACTAATTTAATTAGTTTGATGGTTACAACAAGTGAAAAGCCTCTCATTGATGAGAATAATTGGCATGTTAATTCTTTTAATAGGGAAGTGTTTTCGTTTTTGTGTTACACACAGAACACACACTCGAATTTCTTTGGGAGAGTTCCAAACACTTTGTGGTTCGTTGGAAACAAGATTGGTGGTGCCTATACTTGTTTGTTTCCGTTGCACCATGGGAAACAAGCGTCTCATGTTCTACTGCACCTTCGGTAGGGGGCGAATTTGTTTTAAGGAGATTGTTGCCCACTTCAACAAGCCTCGAAATTCTTCGTTGCTTAACTGTTCCTGTCGATGATTCGTGCTATACCATTGTGACTGATTCTCAATTCATTGTCTGCGATTGTCTTCTGTTTTATTTTTGTTCTGTTGTTAATTGTATCACTGTTGTTTTATTGTATCTTTTGTGTTCGATTTACAGGTTGTTCAAAGTCGGTTGTAAGAACACAGTAAACAAATAAGTTGTAATAGTCTTAAAACAAAATCCGACTCTGTGGATATGGAAAACAGTCCAAACACAGTAGATCTGATTGTGGCAGCCTCTTCGGCTGGCCAGAATGTTGTGGCAGCCCCCGTGGCTGACCAAAGTGCAGTGGCAGCCTCTTCGGCTGGCCAACTTGCTTCAGCCTCTGGGCTTAATATGGCA
Source organism: Zanthoxylum bungeanum (assembly GCA_019454045.1). NCBI lineage: Eukaryota > Viridiplantae > Streptophyta > Magnoliopsida > Sapindales > Rutaceae > Zanthoxylum > Zanthoxylum bungeanum. The sequence goes on from SKCR01052636.1 coordinate 49,941, forward strand.
GCCGATGTGGCTGGCCAAGGTATTGCTGCCTCTGTGGCTAGACAACATGTTGGACATGTGAGCCATGTCAACCATACTGCGGAAAAACCTGAAAAATTCAGTGGACAGAATTTTAAACGATGGCAATAGAAAATGTTTTTCTACTGGACCACGTTGAACCTTGCGAGGTTTCTAAAGGAAGATGCTCATGTACCCGCGGAGGGTGAGATTGATATCCAAGTGATCAGTGCGATCGATGCTTGGAACATTCTGAATTCCTATGTAGGAATTATGTGTTGAATGGGCTAAGTGATTCCTTGTACAGTGTGTACGCCAGAATGAAAACAGCAAAAGGGCTTTGGGAATCTTTAGATCGAAAATATAAAATTGAGGATGTCGGTACTAAGAAATTTGTTGTGGGCCGTTTCCTTAATTTTAAAATGGTTGATTCCAAAACTGTGTTAATCCAAGTACAAGAACTGCAGATTATTCTAGCAGAAATTCATGCTGAGGGGATGAGTTTAAGTGAAACCTTCCAAGTAGCCTCGATAATTGAGAAACTACCACATGGTTGGAAAGATTTCAAAAATTATTTAAAGCATAAGCGAAAAGAGATGAGCATTGAAGACCTGGTTCTTAAGCTCAGAATTGAAGAAGATAACCGAGTATCTGACAAGAGAGGAATATCTCATGAGGCCAAGGCAAATGTTGTTGAACATGGCCATAATAACAAGAACATCAAGAACAAAGGGTCAAAGATGGGCCCTAAAGGAGGAGTTTCCAAGAAATCCAAATTTCAAGGAAAATGCTTCAACTGTGACAAAATGGGTCACAAGTCTTCTGAGTGCAGACTGCCGAAGAAGAAAAAGAATCAAGAGGCTAATGTGCTGGAAAACATGACTCAAGATGTTTCAGACATTAATCTTTCTGTTGTGGTTTCTGAGGTGAATCTGGTGGGTTCTAACCCAAGAGAGTAGTGGATTGACACTGGTGCCACTCGACATGTGTGCTCAGACAAGAGCATGTTCTCTTCATTTGAACCTGTGGGTAATGGGGAAAAAATATACATGGGAAATTCAGCAACATCTGAGATTGAAGGTCAAGGCAAGGTGATTCTGAAGATGACCTCTGGGAAAGAGTTGACTTTGAACAATGTTCTGTATGTACCAGAAATACGGAAGAATCTTGTGTCTGGATCGCTTCTGAACAAGCATTGATTTCGGATGGTGTTCGAGTATGATAAAGTAGTTTTGACTAAAAATGGAATTTATGTGGGAAAATGATATGTAACTGATGGGCTCTTTAAGCTCAATGTAATGGTTGTTAAACCCAAAAATATCAATAAATCTAGTTCTTCTACTTATATTGTTGAGTACTCTAATCTATGGCATGGTAGATTAGGACATGTTAATTTTAATTCATTACGGAAATTAATTAACATAAATCACATTCCCAATTTTAAAATTGATAATAGACATAAGTGTGATACTTGTGTTGAGGCAAAACTAACTAGATCATCTTTTCATAGTATTTAAAGAAACTCTGAACCACTTGATCTAATTCATACCGATGTATGTGATTTTAATTCAATATAATCGAGAGACGGTAATAAATATTTTATTACCTTTATTGATGATTGCACAAGATTTTGCTATGTGTATTTGATGAAAAGCAAGGACGAAGCTATAGAGAAATTTGTTCTCTATAAGAATGAAGTTGAGAATCAACTGAATAAAAGAATTAAAGAGTTGAGAAGTGATCGTGGTGGTGAGTATGTTTTCCCTTTTGAATCACTTTGTGAACAAAATAGAATCATACATCAAACCACAGCTCCTTATTCACCTCAATCCAATGGGATTGCAGAACGGAAGAATCGTACCTTGAAAGAGATGATGAACGCTATGTTAATCAGCTATGGCTTACCTCAGAATATGTGGGGAGAAGCTGTTTTATCAGCTAATTACCTTTTAAATAAGGTACCACGGAAAGATGCAGGGAAAACTCCTTATGAGATGTGGAAAGGAATAGTACCTTCCTATAAATTCCTACGAGTGTGGTGGTGTCTAGCGATTGCAGCTTTGCACAATCTTGAGGTACATCAGATGGATGTGAAAACAGCCTTTCTGAATGGAGATTTAGATGAAGAAATCTACATGGAACAACCTGAAGGCTTTATAGCTCCAGGACAAGAAAAGAAAGTCTGTAAGTTAGTTAAATCCTTGTATGGATTGAAACAAGCTCCGAAACAATGGCATAAAAAGTTTGATGACACCATGTTGGCAAATGGTTTCAAAATCAATGAATGTGATAAATGCGTTTTTGTCAGAGAGACAGAAGTTGGCTATGTCATTTTATGTCTCTACGTTGATGACATATTGATTGTCGGGAGTAATGTTAAAATGGTGAAATCTACCAAGAATATGCTGAAATCCAAGTTTGACATGAAAGACATGGGTCTAGCAGATGTCATTCTGGGAATAAAGATCTCGAGAAGTCCTGATGGACTTATTCTTGATCAGTCGCACTATGTGGACAAGATTCTTGGTAAATTTAACAATGATGATTCTGTTGTGGCTAGAACTCCTTTAGATGTGAGTGTACACCTATCGAAGAATAGAGGATAGGGTATATCTCAAGTAGAATACTCTAGATTGATCGGGAGTTTGATGTATCTATCGAGTTGTACAAGGCCAGATATAGCCTGTACAGTAAATAAGCTCAGCAGATATACGAGTAATCCAGGAGTTGATCAATGGAAAGCAATAGTGAGAGTAATTAGGTACTTACGTTTTACTCGTAATTATGGGTTGCACTATCATAGATATCCAGCTGTAGTCGAAAGATACAGTGATGCTAATTGGATATCTGACATGAAAGACTCAAAGTCTACCAGTGGCTATGTGTTTACACTAGCAGGTGTAGCTATATCATGGAAATCCTCCAAACAGAATGTGATAGCCAGATCTACAATGGAATCAGAATTCATTGCATTAGACAAGTGTGCTGAAGAAGCAGAATGGCTTCGAAATTTTCTAGAGGATATTCCAAGTTGGCTTAAGCCAGTGCCAGCAATTTTCATTCATTGCGATAGTCAATCTGAAATTGGAAGGGCACATAACAATATGTATAATGGTAAGTCTAGACATATTCGTCGTACACACAATACCGTTAGACATTACTCTCTACTGGAGTTATTTCGATTGACTATGTAAAGTCAAAGGATAACATTGCGGATCCGCTAACCAAAGGGTTAAATAGAGAGTTGGTTGTGAAATCATCGAGGGGAATGGGACTAAAGCCCATTAGATAAATGTTTATTACGAAGGAAAACCCAACATTGTTGACTGGATATCCCAAGATCTAGGTTCAATGGGACAACCTACTCGTAATAGACATAATTGTTTCACTGTGGGGGGTTACCCTCTAGTCCATTCCTATGGTGAAATGAAACAGTGATGCTCGTATGGATAGAGGTTAAGCAAAGGCTTTTAATGATTCTTATGCGTCGGGAATCCGAGCAGAATATTACGAGATACTCTTAAATAAGAAATCACATATGTGAGAGAGAAGTGGGGCCGCTTCAAAGGGAATTGTACGGGGCTCAATTCTTAGAAACTCTTGCAGAACCAGGTTGATGTTCATGGCCAAAATGAACATAATAATGAGAACTCAGATGTGTTAGGTAAAATATCCGCGTGATATATGTTCTCCATTTACATGAACGGCAGTACAGTTCAATGACATCGTGTTCACTGTCAGCCAATAAATGAGATATATTTTCACAAATGAAGGTTCAAAGACTGAGGTCTACCTATCCTATGCAGGTGTTGAACCGTTAAACTCTTCTAGGTCAAAATAAATTGTTTTAAAATATTTTTATTTGACGTTCTTCGCCAATTTCATTCATGTGGGGGGTTGTTGGAAAATGCTTATGAGTAAGCATTTTGATGCATAATTTTAAGCATGATCCACTTCGTGTTAGTGGTTGTTATTGAATGATTCGGATACTCCTCCGTGAGTAGTTCGAAATGGTATATTCATATGCTTAAAATGGTGCTTGGGTGAATGAGAAATTGTTGCTCAAAGTTCACCCAATGATGTTGGAAAATAAGGAGAATTGAGCTTGTCCCATATGGGAAAGCTATAGAGGGAAAATTATGTTTATATATGATTGCTCATATGTAGATGGGTAAGATTTATAAGGATAGAGGCTCTCTCTACGTGCGCGGGGGGGGGGGTGCAAATCAAATCTGAATCAAGCTTGGCTCGTGTGCACCCGCGTGTCCTGCGTACACGAATGCCGGACCAAAATGTGCGGGCCCGACCCAGCCAATTTTTGGATGTCTCTTTATTTTTTCCAAACCTTTTGAATTTCCATAACAACTAATTTAATTAGTTTGATGGTTACAACAAGTGAAAAGCCTCTCATTGATGAGAGATAATTGGCATGTTAATTTCTTTTAATAGGGAAGTGTTTTCGTTTTTGTGTTACACACAGAACACACACTCGAATTTCTTTGGGAGAGTTCCAAACACTTTGTGGTTCGTTGGAAACAAGATTGGTGGTGCCCATACTTGTTTGTTTCCGTTGCAACATGGGAAACAATCGTCTCATGTTCTACTGCACCTTCGGTAGGGGGCGAATTTGTTTTAAGGAGATTGTTGCCCACTTCAACAAGCCTCGAAATTGTTCATTGCTTAACTGTTCATGTCGCTGATTCGTGTTATACCACTGTGACTGATTCTCAATTCATTGTCTGCGATTGTCTTCTGTTTTATTTTTGTTCTGTTGTTAATTGTATCACTGTTGTTTTATTGTATCTTTTGTGTTCGGTTTACTGGTTGTTCAAAGTCGGTTGTAAGAATACAGTAAACAAATAAGTTGTAATAGCAACCTCCGCAATACAAAATAACAATGGAGATAAAGGATTTCCTTGGCGAACCCGTCGACTACAATTAAAGAAATCCTCTGACGATCCATTGATAATAATGGAAAGCCTAGCAGAATGTAGGATAATATATATACATACAACGATTTGATCTAATTGATCCAGTGTTTATGTAATGATTTGATTTATAAGTTTTTTTATTATAATAAATTATATATAAATTGATGTAATTAAAAGTTTTTATAATCAATTTGTGTATTATGTTGATCTGCTTCTAATTATGAATAAGTATTCCTCAGGATTACGTCAAGGTGGGAAGATTAGACCAATCTCGTAATTCATTTTGTTTTTAAATAGTTTTAGGTGTGAATTCGTTTTCTTATCGATTATGGGAATATAAAATGTATATACTGTTTTATGTTGTTAAATTTTATCCTAATTAGACTTCAGTCTTAATTATTCATAATTAATTATTCGAAATGAATTCTCGACCTTCTAATTATTCCAGTTAGCTATTCAACTGAATTTTCAACAATCTAATTATGTCGCTTGCGATAAATGATTGGGTCTTCCAGCTTTATTTATGCAATGCATGACTATGGACAACTTTATCATTAATTAGACACCAATCAACTTAGCTAAGCATGAAATTACCTATAAGCATACAATAAACACAACTCTATATCCAAGAGAGGGGTGAATTGGATAATGGCCTAAATATGTGGAAATAAAAATTCTTACCGATTTTATGCTTCTAAACAAGTAGCTTTACCAATTAAGTTTATTAATCAATTTCTCAATCACAAGCTATGCTAAATAATATGGAAAGATAATATTAAGCTTACGATAAAATAAAGAGATACAGTTAGATAAATTGATACCAGTGATTTATAGTGGTTTAGCCAACAATGCCTACGTCTACTCCCTTAAGCTGCGCTTGAAGATTTCCACTAAGTTTAATCCACAACTTACACCGAGTTTTTCGTGGCTCACCCGCAACCAAGAGTTTTGTTCCCTAAGTTCACTCCAAACCGTTACACAAGAGTTTTCCTATGGTTCACTCTTAAACCCTCACAATGAGTTTTGTTCCTATGCTCACTGACAACCGTTTACAAATTTCCCTTTTGAGTATGCCCACTCAACAATGGTCTTCCCAACCACAAGTGTTTAAATATTTGAAGATTAAAGTATAACTTGGGCACTCACAAAGATATTGAAGATTCAGCACTACAAGAAAACTGTCAAATAGCGATGGAAAAATCAGTAGCTAATCTGTCGCTAACTGACCACTAGCGATGGAAAAATTTCATCACTATTATGTTGGTCGTAAAAAAATAGCGACAGAAATATTACATCTGTTGCTAAAATTAGTGACGGAATTTTATTCTGTCCCTATATAGCGACGAAAATTATTCCTAGATAAGACGAAATTTTAATTCCGTTTTTAATTAGCGATGGAAAAATTCCGTTTCTAATTACCAATAGTTTTGCAAATTAGAAATTAAAATAAAACTTAAAATTAAAATTTAAAATTAGCGACGAAATAAATATTTTGTTTCTATTTAGCGACGGAATATGAATTCTGTATCTAATTAGCGACAGATTAGCGACGGCAAAATTTTGTTTCTAAATGAAATTAGCGACAGAATAATAATCCGTCTCTAATTAACGACAGATTTTCGTTTCCATCTATAATTTAGAGATTGAATTTTTTTGTTGCTAAATTCCGTCCACAATTTCATTATCCGTTTCAATCCTGTCTTTATTCCGTCGTTAAATTTTGAAACAGAATATTCTGTCGCTAAATTCCGTCGTTAAAACTGTAATTTCTTATAGTGCAGTGTGAGTTGCTAACCCAAGAAATCTAAACTCACTACAAATGATGAAAGTGTAGTGTGTGAGCTTGAGTATGAAAGTGTATGAATATGAAGGTTTTGTAAAATCTATGTTTTTTCTTGTTAGAAAATGTATGAAGGTTCAAATAGTTGGCAAAAATGATTTAGAGGCTGAATATATATATATAAAGAGAAAACTGCCCTAACTATTTTATCAGAGACCGGTATGCCGGTTTAAGAGGCCGTTATGCCGGTCTGACAAAGTATAACGACTATATTATCGTTTAAAGATTCATTTACAATACAAGATTACTGAGCGGTATGGAGTCCGGTATGTCGATGTGCTTACTAGTATGGATAAGGCCGGCTTCTGAGAGCATGAGAAATATGAAGGTTGACCGTATGAATACCAGTATGCTCTATACCGGCTCCAATAACAGTGCAAACTCCAGAGTGACCGGTATGGAGTAGCCCGATTCAAGAGGCAATGCAAAAATACTCAGAATAGAGCAGAGGCACGGGTATGTCGGTGTGGGGATCGTATACTGGTCTTAGTGCCAAAATGTTAGGATTTGAAAGTTAAAATCATTTTGCACATGACCATAATGCATCTATATGAATGTGCATATGTCCTATGAGTTTAGAGACTTAAATTATCAACTCACTTATAAAGAGAGCCCTAAGTTAAGACTACACAAGATATTCTTCATTTGTCGCTTGAATATTAACATCCATTACTCTTCATCACCAATGTACTTCGAAATATTTTTGTAATATCCGCTAATGCGCATCAAAGTCTTCTAATCACTAACAATATCCCTCTTTTTGATTATAACAACCTTTAAAACTTGTGAGCTTTGAGAGTTCCAAATTTGTTAACGATTTTACTCCCCCTCAATGTGTGACTGCCTTCAATATAGCTCTATAAAACTTAGACAATAAATTAGTATGAATTTACTCCCCCTTAATATAAGGGTGAAGGTAACTCAAGTTTTAATCTCAAACTCATGATTTCACCCCTTTGACATTATAAAAAAATATGGAGAAGAAAAATTTAAGCTCAATGAGATACCAACCAATATCTGTATAAAACATATATAAGATCATTAACATATAGATTTGGCATTTTCATACATTTCTTCCTTTTTGCCATACAATATGAAATTCATGCATAGATTATCAAATCATTCAAATTAAGTCAATATCAATGCATTTCATTTTTAACCAATAGTATTCAATGGCAAGGCATATTCAATGCTAAATATTTAAAAGGATCACATATATTATATAGACCAATAATTCCTATGTGATACTAATTGATATTAAATAAGACTGGTAATATGATTATGCATAAGATGATACCAATTGATCAATTTAAATTCAAATTGCTTAGTCACCAGTATGCTTCACACTCAAGTCTAATACATATCATTTGAAATAAGAATACATATATAAGTTGGAGGAAACGATACCAATGTTTCCGTAAACACGGATTTTACCTATTAGCGTTGTCACAAAGTGACAAATCCACCAATCATCAAATTCATTCATTTTTTAGGTAGGGCTTTGATCTTCTTCTTGTTGAGCCATTTCCTCATTTTTGTTGAGTCTTTGGGATCATTTCGAATTTCTCATTAAGATCCATTCCCAAAGTCCCCCTACAAAATCATTTAAGTGCAGTTTGGTACCCAAACTTTCTTGGGTCAATGGGGGTTAATTTTGGTTCCTTAGGGCACCCATGCATTTATATTTATATTTTTGTTTATGCATTCAAATATTTTATGTCATTTCTTATTCCATGCATGACATGTGATATTTTCTTTAAAAGTAACAAATACATGAGAATTAGATACATTTACAAAATAATTCTTCAAAAATTTTCTTTTGATGTAAAGCCTATATCCTAATCCTTCTCTTTTAAAGCACATCTTTGGGATCCAATTAACATATTAAAATTTTTCTCTCCCAAAGTAAATTTAGCAACAATGTTATGCAAATCCACATTCTTTTTATTCAAAGCCACATTTTCATTCATAATATAATTGCAATCACATGTATTTGAGCTAGATGACATGCTATATATGTTCTTTTTAAGTTTTAGATTTTCATCTTTTAAACATGCGATTTCTTTTTTATACATTTCATTTTTCTCAAAAATTGATGCATGATCATTTTAATCTTCACAACACCAAACAAGTCTCACCACTTTGAAATAATAGAAGAACAAATCTAGGTCATCAATGAGTGGCCTAACAACTCTAAAATGACAACTTGATTATCAAATAATCAAAAGAGAGCTTAATAACCAATTATAAGCTTACTTTAATACATATGCATGCAAACATTATTCATACAAGTTTCTAACCATTTAATTACATGCTTAAAGAGTAGAGAAAATTCTAAGCAACATATGTTGAAGCCTAGAAACATAGAAACAAATTTCTAGTTGAAGAAAGTTGAAAAATACTTAGAAAAAGCAAACTTTTGCTTAATGTTTTCTTTTTTCTTCAACTTTTCTCTCAAACTTTCTTTGTAATTATTTTTTGTGGCTTAACCTAATGAATGAAAAAAGAAACAAAATAATTTATACTCCCCAAATAAGCCTTGGCCGAATTTTTGAGGAATAAAAAATAAATATCTATATATTTTTTTGTTTCATTTAATTAAATAGAAAATGAAATACAAAACTTTTGGTATTTGATCATTAAACCATTTAATGAAATTCACTAAGTGTTTCCAATCATTTAAAGTCATTTACAAACTTTAATCATGACATACGATATTTATTAATTAATTAATTTAACCATTTAACATTTAAACAATTAAATAATTAATACAAATATCTTAAATTTACAATAAATAATCAAAATACATATATTAATGATATATGTCAAAAGTCACAATTTGACATTTAATTAATGTGTATTTAATAAAATCAAATATTAAATACAAATACATATTAATTAGGAACTGACCATTAGGTCCATTTGCATGTATTTTTTCGTTTAACCGTTAAACGACTGATCAATAATTAGTATTATTCATAAAAGTTAAACTAGTGCTCTATGAGTATATTTCATTAGTGAAACTCTCTAGGTTCAGACATATCTGTCACGAAATCTAATTTCGTGTCCATAATTTACCCACCCGTAAATTATGACGAACATGGACAAACACTCTGAACCATAGAGGTTGAGGTTATTGTATACGTATAATTCCTCCGTCACATGTATCCAGATTATTCCAGAGATATAGATATAAATGTCAAATCTCTATAGATATAATCACGTCGATGATTCTATTAGCAATCCTTAAATAACACTTAGAACTAATTTCTACAGTGTACCACGGACCCATGGATTTAACAGATTTCTAATTCCATATTGAATACCTATGCTATGTACACAGAACTGACGGATCATTTCTTGACACACATAAGATATCCTGAGAATCAGTCCACACCCAACGAATAGGCGGAGATATGATCTAAATAGATCGGTGACGTGACTACCATCTAAGTGTGGAGGATAACTCATATATCCACAGTGGTATCTCAAGTCAAAGAATCATTATGCTCACTCAACCCGAGAAGATTCTTATTGACGTTGGTGTACCATCTATTAAGAATATTCGGTGAGTCATTCTGTATTTATTCGCTATAAACACCTACACTTCTATACGAGTCTCCAAGACTCATGGTTCATTGAGAAACCATTGGAATCCAAGATTCTAATATACGACATGTACTAGTCTCAAATGGTTTACTTTACTGACCAAGTAGTGTAAACCTTGATAGGAATTGTCTAAGAATGACAACATCATGATACAACTCAATGTCAGTTGCAACGCTTTTACAACAATATCATAACTAATCATTCTAAGGTCTGTTACGTCTTTACCATATATAATGAGATGTTATATAATAGAAACTGTTTATTTTATTCATAATAAAATGTTACATAAGTATTTACAGAGAAATACATAAGAATATTGACGCTATGAGCACCAACCCTAACATAATCCAAAACTTACACCGAGTCTTTCGTGGCTCAACCACAACCAAGAGTTTTGTTCTCTAGGTTCACTTTAAACCTTTACACAAGAGTTTTCCTATGGCTCACTCTTAAACCCTAACAATGAGTTTTGTTCTTAGGCTCACTCACAACCTTTTAAAAATTTCTCTTTTGAGTATACCAACTCAACAAGGGTCTTCCCAACCATGAGTGTTTAAATATTTGAAGATTAAAGTACAACTTGGACACTCACAAAGATAATAAATATTTAGTGTGAGTTGCTAAAATAAGAAATCTAATCTCACTACAAATGATAATTAAGATGTAGTGTGTGAGCTTGAGTATGATAGTGTATGAATATGAAGGTTTTGTAAACTTTCTGTTTTTGCTTGTTAGGAAATATATAAAGGTTCAAGTAGTTGACAAAAATGATTTTAGGGCTCAATATATAGTGAAAGAGAACACAGCCTCAACTATCCTGTCCGAGACCAGTATGCCGGTCTTAGAGGCTGGTATGTCGGTCTGATAAAGTATAACAGCTATATTATCGTTTGAAGATTCAATTGCAATACCAGATTACCGAGCGGTATGGAGTCCAGTATGCTTGTGTGTTTACTCGTATGGATCATGCTGGTTTCCGAGAGCATGTAAAATATGAAGGTTGACAAGTATGAATGCTGGTATGCTCTAGACCGGTTCCAATAACAGTGCAAAATCCAGAGTGACCGGTATGGAGTAGTCTTGTTCCAGAGGCGATGCAAAACTGCTCAGAACAGAGCCAGGGCACCGGTATACCGATGTGGGGATCTGTACGCCGGTTTCAATGCCAAAATGTCAGGATTTGAAAGTTAAAATTATTTTGCATATGACCCATAATGCATCTATATGAATATGCATATGTCATATGAGTTTAGATACTTAAATTATCAACTTACTTACAAAGAGAGCCATTAGCTAAGGCTACACAAGATATTTTTCATTTATTGCTTGAGTCTTCACATTCATTGCTCTTCATCACCGATGTACTTCCACATCTTTTTATAATGTCCGCTAATGCGTGTCAAAGTCATCTAATATTGCATCAACAAAATCCATCTTGAGAATATGTCGCTAACAAAGCATACCTTAATTTTCTTGGACAATTTTTTTATCATTGATTATTGAAAATGTAAGATACATGAATACCGCTTTTGTAATCAAGTCAATATTTTTCTTTAAAAATTAAAAAAAAATAAAATAATAATTAGGTCAATATTTGATAGTAGGCAATGAGGCAAAGATGACTAGTCAATTCCAAATCCACTGCTAAAAGAATTGCCTATAACTTTCCCAAGCTTCATGAGCTCTCTAGGCTGCCAATAATTTTCCCAAGCTCTATGGAAGCTCCCCTCAGGAAAGCTTTAGGGTTTTTTCTATTGAACAGTTGAGAGAGACAGAAGCGTTGGAAACCATGCTGACACTATTTATAAAGTAATTTTTAAGATATTTGGTCTCTTTTCCTCAATTTTTTTTGGAAACGTTGAAACTCCACAGCTAAATCAATCAACTCTGATTTAAGTGGAGCAGGTAAAACTCTCGACTGTCCTAAACTCTTACAAGAAATACATACATAGACTCGAACTCAGGACCAACCATTCATTTGCCACCAAACCAGAGCTTCCTCAACTTTCTCACCAATCAAACATTCATTTTGTTGGGATAGGCTTGGAACATTCTGATAATCAACCTACAAAAATAACCTATCAAATCAAATGTCTCGTCCTACCTCAAAATCTATTTTAGTGCCTCCCAGTTTTTTCGATCACTACCGCCTGATGACAACTTGATTCTTACCCCCACCAATATGAGTTGGTTTTGAACCCCATACCTCTTATTTTCATTTAAAATATTTTATCAACCGAACTAAGTGACATCCATATTTATTGTATCTTTTTATTTTTTTGAAATCGTTGGAAATCTCATGTCAAATCATTCATTCCGGGCTTAAACGAAGCATGTGAAATTTCCGGCTATCCTAAGCCTGTATTCAAACTCATGACCCCAAGGTGAGATCTTGAGCCATACACCACCAAACCACGTCTCTTGGAAATTATTGTATTCTATTTACTTAAATGTCGGAGTGTCTTTTTCAATTATACATCCGGTGTCTCCAAGTCATAGATCCTAAATTGAGAAGGTAAATTCTAGAAGGAATAACCTGCTTAGAACGAAATTTCAGAAATACAAATTAATAAAGGCAGAACCCATAATTAGCCCACTGAACTTTTATCCGACATCTCAACAGCCCACCAAACTTTTATTTTCACCCTTTAGCCCACTGAACTCTTAAAAACGGTGTAACAAACCCATTTAGTGTAACGCCGTTCCGTTTACCGTCCACATCAGATTTTTCCGTTAGGAGTTGATGACGTGGCAGCCAACAGTGCAAATGCCAAATATAACATAACACATAATTGACCCCCTGAACTTTTATAATATATCTCATTAGCCCCCTGAACTTCAATATTTTACCTATAAGCCTACATAACTCTCATAAATGATGTTAAAAATCTTTATAACTACATAAATCATCATCAACACAATCATGTTTTGAAAAAAATTGCAAATGGTCTATTTAATTTCATTTGAACATTAATCAACACTACTAAAAAAAAAATTCAATATTAAAAAAATAATAGTAAAACACAATCATATCTAATTTTTTATAAATAATTTTAGAACAAAGGTGACGCAACATATTAAATGGTCCACACTAACAACACAGAAAGATGAAAAAGAAACAGAATATTGAAATGAAAAATACAAAATAATAGACTTAGATTAACCAATAGTATCTAGAATAATGATATTTGTTTAATTTAAGGTGTGTAACAAACATGTTTAGATCAACAAATAATGATATTTGTTGATAATTTAAGTACCATGAATTTGTGTTTAATATGTTGCGTCACATTTATTCTAAAATTATTTATTAAAATTTAGATATGATTGTGTTTTACTATTATTTTTTTAATATTGAAAATTTATTTTTTTAATAGTGTTGATTAATGTTCAAATGAAATTAAACAGATTATTTGTAATTTTTTCAAGACATGATTGTGTTGATGACGGTTTATGTAGTTATAAAGAGTTTTTAACATCATTTTTTAGAGTTATGTAGGCTTATAGGTAAAATATTGAAGTTCAGGGGCTAATGGGATGTATCATAAAAGTTCAGGGGGTCGAATATGTGTTCTGTTATATTTGACATTTGCATTGTTAGCTGCCACGTCATCAACTCATAACGGAAAAATCTGACGTGGACGGTAAACGGAACGGCGTTACACTAAATGAGTTTGTTACACCGTTTTTAAAAGTTCAGTGGGCCAAAGGGTGAAAATAAAAATTTGGTGGACTATTGAGATGTCGGATAAAAATTCAGTGGGCTAATTATGGGTTCTGCCAATTAATAAAGTAACTCTTTTCAAGCTAATATGATGATAATTATCTATATTTTTAATATCAAGTAGATCATTGATCATTTGTATAGAAACCTCACCCCGAAAGGGGCTTGACATGATGATATTTAAGTAGCTGGTTCGAATTTAGGAGAATAAGAGAATAAAAAATTAAATTTGAGTTTTGTCCACATTTTTATTTATTTATTTTTATAAAAAAATAAATTGTATTGAAATCTTCTTTCTATTTTATTAATGTCACAGCTTGTCAAAGAATTGAAGGGAAACATTAAGAAGTGAGAAACAAGATTAATTAACTTCGCTCTTTTTTTTTTAATTATTTGATTGATACATAACAACTATAGAAATTCAGAGCATGATACATAAGATTATAGAAATTCAGAGCATAATTAGCGGCGATAATGTCCATCCCAAGGCTTATCTCTTTGCTTGCTCCCCAGCTCCCCAGTCTTTCCATCTGGAAGAAAATCAAAAAAAAAAAATGATAAGGAGATTATAATAAGATTAAATAATGATAAATTTATCATCAAAATAAAAGTATTTTGATTAAAAAAATAATAAAAAAATATATCAAAATGACGATGATTTTATCTTCCTTTCATCATTTACACATTCTATTGAATTCTCAAAACTTCCGTCGCTCCATCCCGCAGGATCTCTATATTATTATTTAAATTAAAAATAATAAATATACTCATTATTCCAAGCCTATTTCTTGAATAAGAGAAATATAACTAATTAATTATTAGTTTATGCATTAAATATACCAATATCTGATGATAAGGTCCTTTTTAAAATTAACATAGTTAAATATTCCAGTTGTTATGCTTTATTAAGAAATTGACTTCAAAGGAATCAGAAAAAGTTTGATTAAACTTTTCAAATTCATTTATTAATTTTCTATTTCAAGAACATGTAATAGATTTTATAATTAAAATGTTTAAGAAATTTGTAAAAATGGCTCTGATTAAAGATCAACATATCCTCAGAAGTCAGAAAAATATCTAATTATATAGCATCTCTATTTTGCTTCTGTAATTAAGGACACTGCAATTAATCCCTCTCTAATCTTATTTTCAAACTACCTAGACAGCAACACGTGCAGTTAAGTCTATAAAATATATATAAATTAAACATATTAATTTTATTGGTCATGCTAACGAGTGTCCTAAGGATCTATTTTAGAAAGCATACGATGGACAACCTTGAATAAAATTAGGAAAATATTAATGAGTGTCTTAAGGATACTCGTTAATAATCTATTTTAGGAAATTTTTTAAGGAAAAAATAATTAATATTTTGACAATTTTTTATATAACAAAACGAGTTATATTAAATGATGTATTTATGATGGCCGACTCAACATTTAACATTTCATTTTTCAACTATTTCATACTCCTCATTTTTTTTATATTAATTATTGAACTAAATTCTATTTTTCACTTTTCAAGTTCTTCTAACTCTAACTTTTCATTTTGTTAACTCTTCCAAATTCTTTCTTTTCTTTTCTAATTATTGAAATGTATTTTTTTTCTTTTTTTAAACAATCTTGAAAATACAAGGAAAATTTATTAAAAATAAAAAGAAGAATATAGAAGTGAGAGAGAATCTGAGTTGCCAAACCAACAATAAATTATAATTTAATATGCCTTTAATTAATATTATGACTTGTAGCCTTGTAGGCATTGGTTCACTAAATTTTAGTTTTCACTATTCATATCTTTCAACCTCTAATCTTTTATTTTGCCAACTCTTTCAAACTCTTTATTTTCTTTACTAATTATTAAAAGTTATTAATTTGTAATGCATTTAATTAATGCTATAACTTGCTAAGTAGGCTATGAGTGATTAATAGTAATAAACTATAATTCAATAGGTCTTTAATTAATGCTAAATTCAATTTCTTATTTTCTCAGCATATCTCCATTAATTATTTTTGCCCCAATTTCTTAGAACTCAAATTCAAGGCAACAAGCTTGGATCTAGGGCAAACTATTCGATAATTATTTTTAAGCATGCTATTGTATTTTCTTTTATTAATAAAATTCAAACTCACAAGTTGTTTGATTCTTGCTTGCTGCCCACGTATTCCTTGATGATACTGCTGAGGCTAGGAGAAGCATAACAGCAAACACCACCTGCCAAATTAAAAAGCACTTCTTAGAAGCCATTTCCTTTTCCTCTATTAAAATGAATGCTTTGCTTTATTACTTATTTATACAGCCTCACCAAAATAAATATATTTATTGTGTAACTTGACTTCCTTTCATTTAACTTTTACGTTTAATTTTTCTTATATAAATAAGACAAAACTAGAAAAGTCCAAGTTATTTTTCATATAAGCTAGCAGACTTTTCTTTATTCTAGATAATATAACCTTGTAATATTGTGTTTAATTATAAAATGATTTAGGACACGAGACTTCCCACACGGTGAGTTTTGAGAAAAATTTAATATATGCAATCTCATCATTTTTTTAAAATATTGTTATTAATTAATAATTTTAACTTAACTTATGATCTTATTTTCAAGGACTCGCCTAGGACAACACTGTTAGAGTAATCTTACAAACACAAATCTCATATCCGTTCCTAAGTAGTGGAAGTAGGTAAAAAAAATTAATTTTCATCAACGAATTTATTCTTGAAAATGATAAAAACAATATTTCCACGTAAAAGTCAATATTTCAGCTATTATTAGGCGAATGCGACTTTTTAGTTGAATTTACTACATTTTGAATAACAAAGTCTAATAGCATAAACGCGTTGTCAAATTTAGGCACATGTTGGTAAGGTAGTCGCTGATGATTGTATTTACTATAACTAGTCAAAATTGACAGCATCCAAGCGGGTGGCCGCAATGACTTAGGGATGGCAGAAATCCCCGGGCTCTCGGGACCCTCATCAATTGGGGAGAGAATCGAGGATAAAAGATTGAAAAATTAATATCGGGGACGAGACACAAAAATTTAATACCCATTATATACGGAGAAGAGACGATGATTATGTAAAATCTATATCCCCTCCTCCTTATCCATTTAAATTTTAATTAATTAATTTTTAATTTTTAATGAACATGTTCAAAATTCTATTTACAATTTTATATAGATGTAAATAATAAAATATGTTAATATTTATAAAAATATATAAATTATAAATAGAATAAGGGCTTAAATGAAATAGTTATATATATATAATTAATTTTTAATAAGAGATTCATCATTTTATGTCACGAACCCCTCCTTAGAGCAGACCCAACCTTAGAAAGGGGTTCACAAATTTCTTTAGTTCGAATATTCTACCTGTCATACAATTCAAACGTATATGCAAAGAAAATAATGCTTCTTAAATTACAACATAATAAGTCTCCGAATAAAATCTTTAGTAATAAGGTTTACAACACAATTCTTAAAAATATGAAAATTATGTCTTAAATGTCTAGATTAACCCAAAAAGCTATTGTGGGACGTGGATTAAACGTGGATCAAATCATGGTACTACTACTGCTGTGTTGGTGAACTACTTGGGATGTTTGGGAAAAAGGAGGTGAGCTTAAAAAGCTAAGTAAGTAAAACATTCATACTCTCAATATGACATCACCAACAAAATATGGATATGTATGTATATATGTATATAATAATATATAAAAATAACATATATTATAATATCATCTCAAGCAACCATTCTCACAACAGTACAGCATCCATCAAACATGATTGTTAATCCGGGTCCAGTATAGTAGTGGATTGAAACCAATGAGAGGTAGCATACAACTCCTAAGGTTTCCCACCAACCAATGGGAGGTAACACACAACTCCCAAAGTTTTCTACCAACTCATCCAGCATAAATATATAAGTGGGAACTAAAACACGCTCCACCACTAATTATGCATAACCTCACATAGTCTCTCATGAGCTCTCTCTGCTCATATCATCTCATCTCTCATATCGTCTTAGTTTCTCTCATCTCCGACCACTATTATACAAAACTCTGTAGTATAACATAACAACACACATCATCCAATGCAATCATATCTCACATTCAATCCATCATTTCATATCGACAATCATGGATTCATATTTCTCATATATATATAATAATAATATTTTTATATATCGATAATTATATTATAATATATATATATATATATATAATGGAGTTGGTGCTTGGAGTGCCAATCCGAATTGTACATTTTATTATTTATTAATAAAATAACTACATTTTTCATTTCATACCTTATTAATGGTATTGTCATTATGCGTATTAGATTGATGTATAGATATGCTAAGAATGACATCGACCTTAGAATAGTCTTGACACTAGGTGTAATCTATTCTTAAAGTAAATATTCATAGTCGTTAGTTTTGGAATGCGGTCGAATTCTTATAACCTAGAAGACTAACACATGTCGTATATTGGAATTGGAGTTCCAATGGTTTAACCTGATGTACCGTGAGTTTTGGAAACTCGTATAGACATGTGGATATTCGTTGAAGTGAATATTGAATGACTAATAAGTGATTCATAATAGTTGGAAGTACACATCACGTTCAATAGGAATCTCCTCGAGTCGAGTAGCAAATGTAATCCTTTGACTATAGGATAGCTTTGATTTTGTGTGAGATCCTTCACACTTTGATGTCATGTATGTTAGAAACCTTTCATGGTCTGGCATCTAGATGTTCGTTGGGTGTGGATCGATGCACTCAGTAATCAAGTGCGAAGCAAGATAGGATCTATCGGCCCGTATGTGTACCATAAGAGATTTAAGTATCCATGTTAGTAAAGTCATGATTCTTAAATATTTGGCCAAAGTCGATCGCCTAAGGTAGATCGCATCAGTTATGAAGAATCGTGGACATGTCGACATGAGATGTGCGCCTCGAAAACTTGACGGTATATTCTATGTTTCCTAAGCAAAACTCGAATAGCCTATGACGGATGGATTATTAAACATATATGATGACCTCGACTTGTATAGTTCAGAAAATTCGTTCGTGTTCTCCGCGAATTCGGAAGTGGCCGAATTGTATACATATTAGCTAGACTTATATGACGAACGTGTCTGAACTTAGAGAGTCCTAATATGAAGTGTACTCTTTGAGCACTTGGGTACTTGATTAATTTTGATAAAATATAATATTTGATATTATAATTATCAACTAAGATAATCAAGTGTTATTAGATAACACTGATTATTTACTTTGACATAATTAGATTGATTGTATTAATTCAATAATTACAAAAGAGCTTAATTATAAAATCATAATTATCTCTACCATTTGAGGATATTATAGTAATTGTAAGTATGTAATAATATGTGGTTTTGGCTTGATTTAATTGGATTAAATCAAAGTGGAAAATATTTAACTAATCCATTTCCTAATTCTTGGCTTGATTTAATTGGATTAAATCAAAGTGGGAGACAATGGAGATTAGTCACATCTAATTATACATATTTGGATAAATTAGATTAAGCCCACTTAAAAGGTATTAGACCTTTTATTAATTAAAAATTGCATAAGTTTTGCTATAAAAAACAAGTTTAAGGAAGATTTTAATTAACAAGTACAAGTATAAGAAAATTATTAGAGAAATTAGCCTAAGTTAGAGAAGTGTTTAGAGAAGCTTGTGAGGTCTTTACAACGTATCATCTAGGAGAAATCAAGATTGGATCTTGAAGTGAAGCTTGCTAGCATTGAGATTGGATCTTGAAGTCAAGCTTGCACACCTTGGAGGTTCTCCAACCATTTCAACAAAGAAGAAGTAGATTGGATCTTGCATCAAGCTTGCTAGGTAAGTATGAACTTCTCTTAAGTTATGAATTATGTATTAGATGTATGATCACATAGCTTAATGTTGAAATAATGGTAATAAATTGTGTTAGAATGCTTTGGAAGTATAAACACAATATGCTTGTAATTGAGTCAAAATATTTATGTTAGACATAAACATAAAATTAGAGTTTGGATATCTAGATTTAAGGTTAGAGCTATGGATACCATTCTAAAATCATTTGACCACCTTTGGGTGACCTAGAATTTTTCACCAGACATTTCTTATTGGGATTCTAATTTGGTTTGTGTATTAGATTTAAAATTTACGCAAATACGTATTTAGAATAAATTTATATTTTTGTAAAAATATTTGATATTTTGAAAAACTTGATTTTTATTCTGTAACACGTGTTGATGTTGGTTTTGAAATTAAAAATTAATTTTGGGTATTTTTGAAGTGTTAAGGGGAACGAGAAGAAATTAGGGTAAAAGACCTTAATTCCTTCGGCTCACCGGAATGTGAGCTGAAGGAAATAAGAAAACAAACAAAGAAATGAAATTAAAGTTAAAAAAATGATATGCTGATTGCGCTAAAGTACGTGCGCGCACAGTGCGCTTGGGCACTGTAGCACGCGCGTACGCGCTAAGCGCGCTAATTTTTTTCGCTCGTTTTTTAGTTTTCAGACTTCGATTCAGCCCCGGTTTTTTCATATAAACTCATAATGGAATATATTATTTCATTAAATAATTTAAATTATACCATGCTTGATATCCACGGATTAGACCAATTTCCGCTGCGCGGGGCACCGATCCGACCCTATGGGTTCCACAACTGCCCCAACAATATATATTTTGACAATAACTATCAATCAACAAGCAATTGTGTTAAGGGAATCATCGTGTGTTATACTTACCACAATACACGCAAAAGTCCTTAATATGACTATATCCTCGCTATGAATTTGAAAAATATAAAATTACGACCAGGTTCTTCAACTTTTCGAAAATTATGATTTTACCCTAAACTTTCTGAATTTCCATTTTAACTCCAAAACTTTTCAACGATGTCCAAATAGTCATAAAAATCTCAAATATTACTTATTAACCCCTGAAAAATAGAATTTACAGATTTACCCTCTTAATCATGCCAATATACAATTAAGTCCAAAACTTCTAAATTTCTACATTTACACCCCCAAAACGGTAATAATTACATACCAAGATCCAACGATCTCCAAATCTCACAATGAAGGAACTCCTGGTCAGTATACATCACAAGGATCACAATGATGGGGGTGGTGAGGGCTGAAGGACGGAGGTTACCGACTATTGGTTAAATAACAATAACTATCATTTTGGCTCATTTCTCAACAATCGAAGGTCTGATTTGGGCAAACGAAGTGTTAAACTTGCTTTTCTTGACGAGGGGAAATTTGGGTCCGAGAGGTGTCGTACACGCGCAGCGGGGCATCGGGCGTGTGGTGATGGCACATGCAGGGCGCGTGAGAAGAAATCTCGGCGGCGGTCCAACGACGTTGGCTTCGTCTTGTCGAAGGGATTCTTCAGATGTGGTCACTCGCCGAAAATGGAGACCAAACGACGTCGAACAACACATTTTCTCTCTCTAAATATTTCTCTCTCAAATGGTTTCGGTTTCTCTCTCTAAAACTCTCTGGAATTGCTCTCAAGTCTCCCTGTAAATTATCTTCAACAAACTCTTTACCCTCTCATCTTTGGATCTTAACAAAAACAAAACAAAAGCTTAAGTGTTGCATTAATAGAATTGGTGGTTTTTGGTAGGGTTAGGGGTGAGTGAGTGTATTTGTTTGGTTTTGATAATTTGGAGACAATAAAACTTATGATGTTAATGATAATGTGATTGTGGGGTTTGGTTAGATTTAAAGAGATAATGAGATTTACAATCTACCCACCTTACAAAAATTTCGTCCTCGAAATTTCTCAATCCTCGAATAACTTTGGGTATTTCTCCCTTATGTCATGTTTCACCTCCTAAGTCGCCTCATGTATATGATGATTAGACTACATGACCTTCACAAGAGGAATACATCTAGATCTCAACTCTTGAACATTTCGATCTACTATCTTCACAGACGTTTCTTCATAAGTCGAGTTCTCGTTCAACTCTATCGATTGACTCTTCAAGATGTCAGAAGAGTCTGATACATATTTCTTCAACACATATATATGAAATACTTTATGAATTCTTTCCAATTCCGGTGGTAATGCCAGACGGTATGCCATTTTTCCCACTCTTTCCAAAATCTCAAAAGGATCAATATAGCGCAGTGCCAACTTTCTCTTCCGGCCAAATTTCAATACTCACTTCCAATGAGAGACTTTCAAGAAGACTTTGTGCCCCGCTTGAAACTCAAGGTCTTTCCTCATTCTATCGGCATAACTCTTCTGTAGAGATAAATTCAAATTTTAGAAAGTGGGAATTTGAAAATTTTAAATTTACCTTTTAGCATCGAAATATTTGACTTTTAGCATTGAAATTTCATCGCAAAATGTCAAAATTTTAAATCTAATTTTATTAGGGGATAAATTCAAATTTTAGAAAGCGGGAATTCGAAAAATTTAAATTTACCCTTTAGCGTCGAAATATTTTACTTTTAGCGTTGAAAATTCGTCGCTAAATGTAAAAAATTTAAATCTAATTATATTAGGTGATAAATTCATATTTTAGAAGAGGGAATTCAACAAATTTAAAATTAACCTTTAGCGTCGAAATTTAAAAAATTTTGGACGCTAAAAGGTCCACCATTAGCGTCGAAAAAAATTTTGGACGCTAAAGGGTCCACCGTTTAGCATCAAATTTCTATTTCGACACTAAAAGGTAACAGTTTAGCGTCGAATCATAGTTTCGACACTAAAGAATTTATTAGCATCAAAAAATTTTCGACGCTAAATATTTGGATGCTAAAGGTCCCTTTTTTATAGTGTCTATGAAGATCTCAGATATTGAAGGGGTTTATTTGTGTGATGCGTAATGAAGTCAGATCTATGCAAAGTGGTTATCTTTCAAGGACTAGCTTGGTAGGTTTTGAAAGTTGATAGCTTCTTGTGTCAATTGCATCAACAATGTGTAGCTTTGGGATATTTGCACTGCTGAGCTGTGAAAGAAAACAAAGGGCAGTCTATTATTTCTGTTATAACAGTCCCAGAAATAATAAAAAGGGCTGGTGATCAAGCTTAGTTATGATATGAATTTCTCACTTGTTTCTTAAATTTTTTGATGATTCTTATTGCTCTAAAAAAGCTTGTATTCTCCTCTTGTAATCTATAAACTTGTTCTTAGTGATTGAATACAGAATAAGTTCTAGTTTTTCCCTTTAAGTGACAGTGTTGGTGATTGGTTCCGATTCTGTATTTCCTTATATCTAATTCTTGCACCAATCAATATCATCTTTCTTGATCTTAGGGATCAAGATCCTTCATTCTTTGATTCTTTTGAGAGTTAAAATCTTAACAATACTCAAACAACAAAGCTAAGCAGACTTTAATTTTCTTGGATAATTTTTTTTTTTAATTTATTATTGAAAATGTAAGATACCGAATATCGCTTTTGGAATCCAGTCAATGCTTTCTTTTCTTATTTTTCTGTTTGTTTTGTTTTTTTGTTTTTAAGTAATCAAGTCAATATTTGATAGTAGGCAATGAGGCAAATATGACTAGTCAGTTCCAAATCCACTGCTAAAAGAATTGCCTCTAACTTTCTCTAAGCTCCATGAGCTCTTTAGGCTGCCTATAAATTTTCCCAAGCTCCATGGAAGCTCCCCTCAAGAAAGCTTTAGGGTTTTTTCTACTGAACAGTTGAGAGGGACAGAGGAGTTGGAATCCCAGCTGGCGCTATTTATAAAGTAATTTTCAATACATTTTGTCTCTTTTCCTCAACTTTCTCACCAACCAAACACTCACTTTTGTTAGGATAGGCCTATAACATCCCTATATTCAACCTAAAAAACAATCTACTGAATCAAATGACTCGTCAAACTTCTAAATCCAATTTTTGTGTGTCCCCTTTTATCCCATATTTATAGCCTCATGGAACCTCAATTTTTACCCTATTTTTGCGAGCTGATTTTGATTCCATACCTCTTATTTTTCTTTAATATATTTTATCAACTGAATTAACTGAAAATCATATTTGATATCAACTATCTATTAATTAAGTGTTGAAGTGTCTTTTCAGTTATACACCGGTGTCTCCAAGTCACGGATCGTGAATTGAAAAGGTAAATTCCAAAAGAAATAATCTCCTTAAGAAGGTGTCACCGAAATTTAGGATATACAAATTAATAAAGTAACTCTTTTCAAGTTAATATCAAATAGATATCCACAAAATCAAAGAGACAATGCAAACCACATTATACATGATGATTAATATCTATAGTTTTACATCAAATAGATCCTTATCAAAAGTATAGAAGGATCTTATTTCCAAAGGATGTGGTCCGGTGATTTTTAAGTAATTCTATTTAATTTATTATTTGAATTCGAATTTGGGGAGAGTTAATAGATTAAAAAATAAAAATAAATTTAAGCTTACCACCTCCTTATCTTCAAAAGAAAATTTGTATTGAAAACCTTCATTCTATTTTATTAATGTCACGGCTTGTCAAAGTGAGAAACAAGATTAATTCACCTCGCTCTTATTTTCAATTAATGATTGATACATAA
The DNA here is from genome assembly GCA_019454045.1 of Zanthoxylum bungeanum. Classification (NCBI taxonomy): domain Eukaryota; kingdom Viridiplantae; phylum Streptophyta; class Magnoliopsida; order Sapindales; family Rutaceae; genus Zanthoxylum; species Zanthoxylum bungeanum. Next base: position 74,593 of record SKCR01052636.1, read on the forward strand.
CAATTATAGAAATTCAGAGCATTAGGGGCGATAATTTCCGTTCCAAGGTTTATCATTTTGCTTCCCCACCTTCATATCTGGAAGAAAATTAAAAGGAAAATGATAAGGAGACTAAAATAAAATTAAATAGAGATATATTTATTATTAAAATAATATCATTTCAATGATAAATAAAAATAAAAAATATCAAAAATATCAAAATGACGTCGTTTTAATGGTGATTTTGTCCCCTTTTTTATCGTTTTGTTTTTATATCTTTGCTCAAATTAAAAAAAAAAAACAATAAATATATTATTATTCTAAACCCATTTCTTGATTAAGAGAAATACGATTAATTAGAACTTTTTAGTTTATGGATTAAATATTCCAAGAACTTATGATAAGGTCTTTTCTAAATTTAACATAATTAAATATTCCAATTATTATGTAACGAGTACTTATAATATATACTTTTCAAGTGTATTTATCATCGATGTCCCCCTAAGTTATATTCTTCAATGTGTTAAATGAACTAATATTCATTGTTTTATTATTAAGGGTGCATTATATGGAGAACTAAGTAAAAATGAAGGAAACCTGAAACTTTCGATCTGTACCAGTGACTTTCTAATTTGTACAGTTTTTATTATTTTGACTATAATTTTCTCATACAATATCCAATCCAGATTATTCAAGTTGCATGGGAAAGAAGTCTCAATTATCTACAACTTATGTCTACGACTGAATTGAATTCCATCTTAGCCACAATCGAACTTGACGTTAATAGTTTTGAACTGTCACCCTGTGTCGCAACATAAATAAATTTGTGGCGCGATATTAATCTGTTAAAAATCATTCCAGTTGGAAAAGGTTTGTGATGCACCACTAAGGCCTTTGTGGCACGCCACTAATGCGATAACTCCAAAATTGATTAGGAAATTTGATTTTATAATATTTATATAAGGGGAACGTTTAGGTTACTTTACAAATGTTTTTGTGGAGGAAAATAAACCTCTTTTGATGGCAAAACATTATGTTTAAACACAATAATCAATCAAGAACAACTAAGTAAGAATTAAGAAGATAAAATTGAAGAACTTGTAAATTTAAAATTAACGAACTTCATGATTTGTTTTCTTTATCCCTTCTTTGTTATTTATTATGTTGAATATGATAATTTTATTTATCTTCTTCATCATGAATTAGATATTGTTTTAG